>SJYC01021520.1:0-14033 GCA_006408675.1 Madoqua kirkii | reverse complement strand
TTCATGGGGTTGCAAAGAGTCGAACACGACTGAGTGACTGAACTGAACTGATACATACTTGTTTTAAAATAGTGGTGATTTAAATATACTTTAGAATACTTATATTTTTTACTCCCCTTCCCAACATTTTGTGTTTTTGATGTCATATTTTAGAGCTTCACATCTATCCTTTCCTTGTTAACAAAAGCTCTAGTTGATTTTTATAATTTTTTTTTAAAGTTTTGTACTGCTTGTTTATTGATCTACAGAATACACTATATCTTTATCTTGTGAGATTTTTCATCTCATAAATTCTTTTTTTTTCTTTTTTGGTAGTCTTTTTTTTTTTAATTTAAATCAGACCCTTTAACATTTCTTTCTTCCCAACATTTTGTGTTTTTGATGTCATATTTTAGAGCGTCACATCTATCCTTTCCTTGTTAACAAAAGCTCTAGTTGATTTTTATAATTTTATTTTTTAAAGTTTTGTATTGCTTGTTTATTGATATACAGAATACACTATATCTTTATCTTGTGAGATTTTTCATCTCATAAATTCTTTTTTTTCCTTTTTTGGTAGTCTTTTTTGTTTTATTTAAATCAGACCCTTTAACATTTCTTGTAAGATTGGTTTATTTTTTATGAATCCTTTAATTTTTGCTTGTCTCAGAAGCTTTTCATCTCTCTTTTAATTCTGAATAATAGTTTTGCTGAGCAGAGTGTGCTAGGTTGTTAGTTTTTTCCTTTTAGTACTTTAAATAAATTTTGCCACTCTCTTCAGCCCTGCAAAATTTCTGTTGAAAAACTGGTGGATAGCTTTTGGGGGTTTCCCTTGTACGTGCCTCTGTTTTTCTCCTGCTACCTTTAAAATTATCTCTTTAACGTTCACCATTCTAAGTATGATGTGTCTTGGTGTGGGTCTCTTTGGGTTCATCTTGGTTGGAACTTTCTGTACATCCTTTTCTTGGATTTTATCTTTCAAGTTCAACCTTCCAAAACTAAACCAGGACGAAATAGAAATCTTGAACAAGCCAATCACAAGCACTAAAATTGAATTTGTGATCAAAAAGCCCAAGGCCAGGTAGCTTCACAGGTAAAATCTAGCAAACTTTTAGAGAAGAGCTAATGCCCATCCTTCTAAAACTCTTTCAAAAAAAAAAAAAATGCAGAGGAAGAAACACCTTACAAACTCACTCTATGAGGCCACTATCATCCCCAATGCCAAAGCCAGATAAAGACATACACACACAAAACTGCAGGCAAGTATCACTGATGAAGGTGTGTGCAGGTAACACTAGTGGTAAAGAACCTACTTGCCAAAGCAAAAGACAAAGAGACTTGGTTTCCATCCCTCGGTGGGGAAGATTCCCTGGAGGGAGGCATACCTACCTACTCCAGTATGCTTGCCTGAATAATCCCATGGACAGAGTTGCCTGGTAAGTACAGACCATAGGGTGGCAAAGAGTTGTACATGACTGAAGAGACTAAACACAACACAGCACATTACTGATGAACATAGATGTAAAAATCTTCAGCAAAATTCTAGCAACAGAATTCAACAACACATCAAAAAGATCATACTCCATGATCAAGTTGTGCTTATCCCAGCAGTGCAAGAATTCTTCAGTATACACAAATCAGTCAATATGATAAAACTGCTCTTTTTTAATAGCATATTTTCATTTCAGTTATTGCATTCTTCAGCTCTGATTGGTGGTTTTTATATACATTCTAATTATTTGTTGATATTCTCATTATATTCCTCTCTCTTTTACCATGCTCAGTTACCATTCTTATTATTATTGCTCCTAACTCTTTATTTGGTAAGTTATTTATTTCTGGTTCATTGCAAATTTTCCCTTTGATTCTTTTAATTTGAAACACATTTCTTTGTCTTTTGTTTAACTTTTTCTTTCTCTATGAAATTAGGTAAAACAGTTAACTTATCCCAGGCTTAAATGAATGTCCTTGTCTGGTAACATCTAGACTGGAAACAGAGGGTTTGGGGCCTCACTACTGAGTTGGTTTTGCTTTTGTTGGTGATGTCAATTGTGGTGGTTTAGTCGCTAAGTCATGTCTGACTTTTGCGACCTGTAGCCTACCAGGATACTCTGTTGGTGGGGTTTTCCAAGTGAAAACATTAGAGTGGTTGCCATTTCCTTCGCTAGGGGATCTTCCCAACCAGAAATTGAACCCAGGTCTCCTGCATTGCAAGTAGATTCTTTACTGACCAAGCTACCAGGGAATCCCTGGTAATAATGAGTATCTCCCCTGAAGTTAATTTCACTTCTAAATAAGGGTAGAGCCTTATGTGCTCACAAAGGCTACCTTCACCCTTGTCAGAGGCAGGGGTGGATTCCACATGATTTCACTCCCTTTATTTTGCATACTGGACTTGTCAACAGCAGCCTCAAATCTTAGGGGATTGGTACAAGAACAGGAGATGCTTAAGCAGGCACACATTGCAGGCTGGGATGTGTGCTGTGGTGGTCCTAGGAAGTTGACCAGAGCTCTAGGTCAATTTGTTGCCTGTACATAGTGATTGTGAGTACGAAAGTGTGTGCATGCATTCAGGGAATCATGCACTGGTAATTGCTGCTCTCTGCCTTCACCCTGTTCCCTGGAAGGGTCAAGTCCAAGCCAGCTCTGTTCCTCTAAGTGTCAACCTCCTTTGGTCACAATGGCCTCTGCTCTAGTGGAAAGCAGTGTTGGAACAAGAGGGGCTGGAGTAGATGTCTAGTGTGTGCTGGAATGTGCACTGAATCGGTCCCAGCAAGCCACCCAGGGTCCCAGAAGTTTTCAAGGTGCTGCTTCCATGTTGTGACATGGAGCAAGCACTTCAAGGGCAGAGTCGCAGTTTCTTACAGTCTTATGGTAAGTCCTATCAGTTTTAAAATTAGCTAAAGGAACTCATCTTTCTGGTGTGCCCACTAAGTTGTGTGAACCTCTCGCTCCCCAGGGAGTATCCCCAAGCCCATGATATCCCTCTCCTATTCTATGGCCCCTGTTGGGGTGTGAGATTGCTTCTCTTCATTTCCTATCAGGCCAGGTGTGTACCTCTTTACAGCCTTGGTTGTAGAAGAACCTCTCTGTCAGTCTTTAGATTGTTTTCAGTGAGAATAGCTCCATGTATAGTTGTAGTTGTGACCTGTTCACTGGGAAATTAAGAATAGAAACATTCTACTCTACTATGGAGAAGGTGATAGCACCCCACTCCAGTACGCTTGCCTGGAAAATCCCATGGATGGAGGAGTCTTTTAGGCTACAGTCCATGGGGTCGCAAAGAGTCATCTCTTTACAGCCTTGGTTGTAGAAGAACCTCTCTGTCAGTCTTTAGATTGTTTTCAGTGAGAATAGCTCCATGTATAGTTGTAGTTGTGACCTGTTCACTGGGAAATTAAGAATAGAAACATTCTACTCTACTATGGAGAAGGTGATAGCACCCCACTCCAGTACGCTTGCCTGGAAAATCCCATGGATGGAGGAGTCTTTTAGGCTACAGTCCATGGGGTCGCAAAGAGTCAGACACAACTGAGCGACTTCACTTTCACTTTTCACTTTCACACATTGGAAAAGAAAACGGCAACCCACTCCAGTGTTCTTGCTTGGAGAATTCCAGGGACTGGGGAGCCTGGTAGGCTGCCGTCTATGGGGGTCACACAGAATCAGACACGACTGAAGTGACTTAGCAACAGCAACAACTCTATCGAGATCCCCACCAACTTTTAAAAATATATTCTTTTCTTAAAGCGTCATGTATTAATGGAATTAAGGTCTACTTCACTAATCCAAGATGATCTCATCTTGATATTCTTAATTATATTTGCAAAAACCCATTTTCCAAATAAGCTGCTATTCAGAGGTTGTGTGTCAACATGTCTTTTAAGAGCTATCATTCAACCCAGTACAATTGCTAATAACAAAGAAAGCTTACATTCAAAAAACACATTTGTGAAAAGGTTAGAATAGTTATAACAATTACATGCTCCAGAAGACTTACAATGGGAAATATATAGAACAGCATATGCTAACAAAACAGCAATCAATATTGTCTGTTTTGTTTTAAAATAAAGCACAACTATTTTGATATAAAACTGGATTTAGTTCAAACAAAATAGCATTAAACTTTGAATATAAAATTTCAATCAAGTGAACTTTAAGAAAAAAAAAAATAAACTCCAGTTAAAGAGGATTACCCATACAAAGCTGAACTTAAATTTTACATTTTTGTCAATGCAGTAGCTGTTTGTAATAGCCATATTATTTTATTATCTCATAAATTTCTTACTGCCAATTGCCTTCTCCATAATTTCTTTATATTTTCTGTTTTCATCCTCATAGCCTTCTCATCCTATTCTTGTGCACTTTTTGATATTCATCTGTAATAGCATTAACATTTTTTCCTAGATTTATTCTAATGTTGTGACTCCTTGAGATATTATGAATTTATCTTTTGTTATCCCAAATCAGACTCTTCTACATATCTTCAAATAATGAACATATTTGTAAAACATATGTTCTATGTCTTCTGGTAGCTTTATTGAAAAAAAAATGCTTAAAAAGTCAGATAGAAGACACAGTTCTCTTCTATGACAAAATTGTTTAGTAACTATTAATTTTATTATTATTACTGTACAATATTGTATTACTCTGTATGCAAGGCAGAAAAAGAGACACAAATGTATAGAACAGTGTTTGGACTCTATGGGAGAAGGAGAAGGTGGGACAATTTGGGGGAATGGTACTGAAACACATATATTATTATATAAGAAATGAATCGCCAGCCCAGGCTCGATACAGGATGCTTGGGGCTGTTTCACTGGGGTGACTCAAAAGGATGGTATGGGGAGGGAGGTGGGAGAGGAGTTCAGGATGGGGAACATGAGTACACCTGTGGTGGATTCATGTTGAGTAACTTTTAATGTAAGCATTTCAAACTGTTACTAACTCTCATAGCTGAACAGGCAGCAAACTCTTTTTTTCCCCCCTCTCATAATATCCACAAAAGTAGCATTGTTTCATGCTGTATTCCAAACATAGTATTACATATTTCCATTACTTAGCAAGCAAGTAGCATTGCCAGAAAGTAAGATTAGTGTGATATAATTTATTCTTAGTGAACAAAACCTTGTTTTAGGACAGCCATAAAAATTCTTGTGCACTAAATTGAATTTCCAGTCTCAATTTCAAGCATAATTTTTACATAGGGAAAATTAATAATCATTATGCTTTGATAACTGGAAAATATCACTGCCAGTTTGTTATCTTCAAGCTCTCCTTTTCTTTCTTAATTAATCTCCAAAGATAATTTATAACATATTATTAGGACTTTTAAAAATGTATATTGACAAGTCTTTGACTATATTCATATGTGATCCTTCAGATTATCTTTTTTTAATTTGGTCTTAAATTCACAATTGGTTCCACCCTTTGAAAGAACAATCTCCTGCAAGAACAAGGGGCTCTTAGGGGTGAGCAAAGAAAAATAAAATAGGAAAAGGTGGTCCTGCCCTTTCTATTATTATATACAGTTGACCCTTAAACAATATGGATTTAAATTGCACTGGTCTGCTTATATGCAAGTTTCTTCCAATTAATGTTAAAAAGAAATTTAGGATGTTTGTAACTATTTGAAAAAACAAAACAAAAAGCACCTCACAGATGGACCACATAAGCTTAAAAAAAAAAAAAAGACAAAAACAAAGAAAACCTACCCAAATCCAAAGGTTCCTGTATCTCAGAGGGGTCCAAAGGACTGACGGATGCCATCTAGTTAGAGCCTGTTGATGACAGGTTTCATTATCCTTTACTTTTACATTATATTACATTTTATTTTTTTTAATATTTATATTTATTTATTTGGCTGCACCAGGTCCCAGCTGCAGCGTGCAGCTCTTCTAGTTGCATGTGGGATCTTAAAAAAAAAAAAAAGACAAAAAAGAAAGAAAGAAAGAAAGAAAGAAAGAAAGAAAAAGTTAAGTATGCCATGAGTGCATAAAATATGTAGAGATACTAGTTTATCATTTATTATCATAAAATATACAGGAAAATATTATTAAAAAGTTAAAATTTAACAAATCTTATGCACACAAACATATAGAGTCTCTATGTATCCCACTGTCAGTTGTGAGACATGTAAACAAACATAAAGATTCAGTTAAATCAAAACTGCACAAAATTAACTGTAGTACATACTGAACTACTCTAATAATTTTGTGGCCATTTCCTGTTGTTATTTTGATGAGTTCAAGTTGTGAATGTCTGCTTAAGATGTCATATAAAGGAATCACCTTTATAGGAAGAGTTGATCTTTCTGGTAAATTCCATATTACAATAAAATGTGATCTTCCACAGTTGTTATCTTTCATCGTGTTTAGTGCAATACCATAAACATTGAGCAACATCATGGGACCTGGAAGCAGTGCCACTAGTGATGCTGGAAGAGCTCTCAATAAATAAGTTTTGACATTAAAGAAAGAGTTGAATCACCATATTTTGAGGTCTGCAGTTGCCCACAATTGCAAGATATGTGAATCCAGTTAAGGGACAATAGTAAAAAGAAAAGAAAATTTGTGAAGCCATTGCTACTGCTACTCCTGTAAGCATAAAAAACTTTCACTTTTTGTGAAATGTATTTTTATCTTGTGTTGAAAATGCTACTTTTATGTGGATGCATGATTGATTAAAGAGAGGGACAACAATGGACTTTACCATGATTTGAGAAAAGGCAAGGTCACTGTATAAAATTTAAACAAAATTAAGGTGATGGATTTGACTTCCCTTGAGGTTCAATTGGTAAAGAAATTGCTTGCAATGCAGGAGACATGGGGTCCATCCCTGGGTTGGGAAGATCCCCTAGAGGAGAGAAAGACTACCACTCCAGTATTCTGGCCTGGAGAATTCCATGGACTGTATCGTCTATGGCTCACAAAGAGTAGGCATGACTGAGGAACTTTCACTTCACTTCAAGGTGATAGATCTAAAGTTACAGAATGTGGTGCTAACAAAGGATTCTTTGATAATTTAAGGAAGAGCTTCGGCTTAAAAAATGTCAAGGTAACAGGAGAGTCAGCAGAGGATCTCTCAGACACTATTAAGAAAACTGTCAAGAAGAAATGAAGCAAATGACAAAGAATTAATCTCAAAAATATACAAGCAATTCCCGCAGCTTGATACCAGAAAAATAAATGACCCAATCAAAAAATGAGTCAAATAACTAAACAGACATTTCTCCAGAGAAGATGTATATATGGCTAGCAAACATATGAAAAGACATCAACATCACTCATTATCAGAGAAATGAAAATCAAAACCAACAATGAAGTAACATTTCATGCCAGTCAGAATAGCTGCTATCCAAAAGTCTACAAGCAATAAATGCTGGAGAGGGTGTGGAGAAAACAAGTATAGTCACTATGGAGAACTGTGTGGAAATTCCTTACAAAAACTGGAAATAGAACTGTCATACAACCTAGCAATCCCACTGGTGGGGCATACACATCAAGGAAACCAGAATTGAAAGAGACACGTATATCCCAATGTTCATCTCAGTACTCTTTATAATAACCACGACATGGAAGCAACCTTGATGTCCATCAGTAGATGAATGGATAAGAAAGCTGTGGTATGTATACGCAATGGAGTATTACTCAGACATTAAAAAGACTATGTCTGAATCAGTTCTAATGAGGTGGATGAAACTTTGAGCCAATTATACAGAGTGAAGTAAGCCAGAAAGAAAATAACACATATATATGGAATTTAGAAAGATGGTAACAATAACTCTGTATAGGAGACAGCAAAAGAGACATCAATGGATAGAATAGTCTTTTGGACTTTGTGGGAGAGGGGGAAGATGGGATGATTAGAAAGAGTGACATTGAAACATGTATATCATCATATGTGAAATGAATTGACAATCCAGGTTCAATGCATAATACAGGATGCTCGGGGCTGGTGCACTGGGATGACCCAGAGGGATGGTATGGGGAGGGAGGTGGGAGGGGGATTCAGAATGGGGAACACACGTATACCCATGGCAGATTCATGTCAATGTATGGCAAAACCAATACAATATTGTAAAGTAATTAGCTTCCAATTAAAATAAATTTATATTAACAATACAAGTAAATAAATAAAGGATATCTGCCTGGACAGGCTTTTAGTTCAAATTGAAATTGACTTATTTTGTAAAATAAAAATAAATAAATAAAACAAAACATCCACAAAGAATATTTGTTAGCAAGAAAGAGAAGCCAGCACCAGGGTTTAAGGCAGGAAAAGATATGAAAGTTCTACTGTTTTGCATAAATGTGGTTGAGTTTACAATCAGGATGGAACTTTTCATACATCTGCTAACCTCAGAGCCTTGAAGGGAAAGAATAAAACAGTTTCTAGTTTATTCACTGCACAACAAAAAAGCTTGGAAAAGAAGAACTCTTTTTTTTGAATTGGTTTCACTGAAGCTATGTCTTGAAAGTCACAAATTACCATGCCAGTAAGGGACTGAGTTTTCAAGTTCTTTTCATGTTGGACAATGGCCCTGGCCACTCACAACACTGAGTTCAATACTGAAGGTATCAAAGTGATCAGCTTGCGCCAAGTTCAATTCAGTTCAGCTCACTTGCTCAGTCGTGTCGGACTCTTTGCGACTTCATGGACTGCAGTATGCCAGGCTTCCCTGTCCATCACCAACTCCCAGAGCTTACTCAAACCCATGCCCATTGAGTTGGTGATGTCATCCAACTATCTCATCTTCTCTCATCCCCTTCTTCTCCTGCCTTAAATATTTCCCAGCATCAGGGTCTTTTCCAATGAGTCAGTTCTTCCCATCAGTTGGCCAAAATATTGGAGTTTCAGTTTCATCATCAGTTCTTTCAATGAATATTCAAGATTGATTTCTTTTGGGGTTGACTGGCTTGATCTTGCAGTCCAAGGGACTCTCAAGAGTCTTCTCTAGCACTACAGTTCAAAAACATCAATTCTTCTGAGCTCAGCTTTCCTTATAGTCCAAATCTCATATCCATCCATGACTACTGGAAAAACCATAGCTTTAACTAGATGGACATTTGTTGGTAAAGCAATGTCTCTGTTTTTTAATATGCTGTCTAAGTTGCTCATAGCTTTTCTACCAAGGAGCAAGAGTCTTTTAATACCATGGTTGTAGTCTTCCTCTTCAATTTTACTTTTACTTTTCACTTTCATGCATTGGAGAACAAAATGGCAACCCACTCCAGTGTTCTTGCCTGAAGAACCCCAAGGACAGGGTAGCCTGGTGGGCTGCAATCTATGGGGTCACACAGAGTTGGACATGACTGAAGCGACATAGCAGTAGCAGCGGTCACACTCTGCAGTGATTTTGGAGCTCCCCAAAATAAAGTCTCTCACTGTTTCCGTTTTTTTCCCCATCTATTTTCCATGAGGTGATGGGACGAGATGCCATGATCTTAGCTTTCTGAATGTTGAGTTTTAAGCCAACTTTTTCACTCTCCTCTTTCACTTTCATCAAGAGTTAGTTCTTCTTTGCTTTCTGCCATAAGGGTGGTGTCATATGCATATCTGAGGTTATTGATATTTCTGCTGGCAATTTTGATTCCAGTTTGTGTTTCATACAACCCAGCACTTTGCATGATGTACTCTGCATATAAGTTAAATAAGCAGGGTGCCAATATATAGCCCTGATGTACTCCTTTCCTGAATTAGAACCAGTATGTTGTTCCATGTCCAGTTCAAACTGTTGCTTCTCAACCTGCTTACAGATTTCTCAGGAAGTCTATTATTCTCATCTCTTTCAGAATTTTCCAGTTTGTTGTGATCCACACAATCAAAGGCTTTAGCACAGTCAATAAAGCTTGCCCCCAAATGTGCCTCTAACTCACCTTCCAGATCAGAAGTCATATTTTACTTTAAGTTTCATTACACATGGTAGGTACGCTAGGGAAAGCATCATTAATGCTATGAAAAAAATCTTGATAGAACATCATGAAAGTCAGGAATATGTCATAGTTATTGTATTAATAGAAAAAAACCATCAAGTCTAAAATAACAAATTCCTGCTAGAGGAAAACACATCTTGATGTTGTGCATGACTTAACAAGATTTACTACAGAGTCCATCAAGGAAATTATGAAAGAGATTGTGAAAAAAAGGTAAAAGGTTGGAGGTGAAGTGTTTCAAGATATGAATTCTAAAGAAAGTGTAGAGCTAAAAGACACCACATGAGCAGAATTGACTGAAGACCATGTGATGGAGAAAAGCACTTCCCAATAAGAGCCAGGTGAGGAAGAAGACATGGAAGAAGCATCGCTGGGTAAACAATAGACATTTCACAACCTGACTGAAGGGCTCTGATTACTCAGGATTTCCTTTAACTTCTTCTAATGGCCTGGATCCTCTATAATTTGGACATTGAAACTAAAGCAAACTTGGAAGAATGGCTTATACTATATAGAACATTGTCAGAGGAAAACAAAATAGCAAAAGTTCAGACAGAAATTACAATGTAATTACATGAAGCTACACCTGCCTCTCCTTCCCATTCCACCTTCTCTCCTCTTCTACTCCCACTACCCTGAGACACAAGGCCAACTGCCCTCTTCTTCCTCCTCCTCGTCAACCTACTCAATCTGAAGATGGCAAGAATAAAGACCTTTATTGTGATCAACTTTCACTTAATGAAAAATAAATCATGATCACACTTTGCAGTTAAAAAACTTACCTGTTGTGTATGTGTTAATGTCTTTGTATGAAAATCTAATAACTAGACAGCAAGAACTATGTGAGACATTTTTGTGTCATCATTTTTATATTGCCTTAGTATACATCCTGTAGAACATGGTGTCCAAGTCTTGTATTGAAGGAGAGTCTACTTTTACCTAGGAATACATGAGAGATTACAAATGCAAAATTAATAATATGTTAGTTCTCTTTGGAGAAGGCAATGGCACCCCACTCCAGCACTTTTGCCTGGAAAATTCCATGGACAAAGGAGCCTGATAGGCTGTAGTTTGTGGGGTGCCTGGAGTCGGACACGACTGAGCCACTTGACTTTCACTTTTCACTTTCATGCATTGGAAAAGGAAATGGCAACCCACTCCAGTGTTCTTGCCTGGAGAATCTCAGGGATGAGGAAGCCTGGTGGGCTGCCGTCTATGAGGTTGCAAAGAGTCGGACACGACTGAAGCAACTTAGCAGCAGCAGTAGTTTTCTTACTATGTTATAACTGTGTAGAGGTAAGGAATGTTTCTTTCTTAGGGACTTTTGAAGGTAGTTAGGCTTGCAAATTTTTGTTTTCAGACTTGTGGTCTACAGAACTGTGAGAAAATAAAATTCTGTTGTTTTAAACCACCAAATGGTGATTTATTACAGAAGCCCTATAAAACTAATATAGTCATCATCTGCACTTGATCAAAATCTGAAACTATGAAGACCGCATATTCATGACTCAAAGAGAAATAAATACAAGAGAAAAATCAGTCAAAGATTTGGTTGTCTGACTCAGTAACTGATGTTCTGTGTTAGGAAAGTAGAAATTAGTAAGGCATTATGGAAAAGCTCTTTGTCTCTCTGCAGAGATTGTAAACTGTCCAGTCTTTTGACTCAGAAGTATTTTCTATGATAGATCTTTTTGACTGTTTATATCTAAGCCAAGTTAAGACCCATATGATCCGTGTATGTAAAAAAAGTTTTAAGCTAACCTCAACTTCTGACAGAAAAGGCAATGGTTCCTCACTCCAGTACTCTTGCCTGGAAAAGTCCATGGGGTCATTAAAAGTCAGACACAACTGAATGACTTCACTTTCACTTTCCACTTTCATGCATTGGAGAAGGAAATGGCAACCCACTCCAGTGTTCTTACTTGGAGAATCCCAGGGGTTAGAGAGTATGGTGGGCTGCCATCTATGGGGGTCACACAGAGTGGGACATGACTGAAATGACTTAGTAGCAGTAGCAGCAACTTCTGATCCTGGAACAGCAAGCAACCAGTCTTAACTGGTGGTTTACTTAGTGTTCAAGGCATGTGTTAGCTATTTTAAATCCAATTTTTAGGTAAAGTGAGTGAAATTCAGAGTGGTTTAAAGAAGCTACTTTAGGCATGTTGCAACTGAAAAAAGTATATATATATATATATAATATATATGGCAAGTCCAAGTGTTCCAATCCTGTGGCCAGTAATCTATCACACAGCTGCCACATCCCTTTAAATATTAAAATGATGAAATATGGAGTAGACATGCCATGGCTTTAAAATTGGCAATAACAGTGGGAGAGGAATGGGAATTGCTCTAGCTACATATACAAATTTTATCAAGCATGTTGATAGTCCAAATGAGATTGAAGGCCATTAGTTTATAAGAACACCCCCTTACTAGTCTCAAATTTGAAGAGAAACATATGGTAAATTTGAAGTTAAATTATTATTAATGCATGTAGAGAATCTAAAAAATAATAACATAGGAATTTTACATTCAAGACTTATAACTAGATAAAGTCTGCTAGATAAAAATTTTATATCCATTGTTCCTTGTTAAAACACAAGATCTTAGATAATATTTAAATAAACACATAATAAAGGTACAGATATCCTTAAGCATTTAAAAATGTTTCTCCTTTATAGCTTAATATACTAAAATACATTTAATTCTACATATATTCTTTCTGTAACATGCATGAAATATAGGTAAGACACACTGAATGTATTTGTAATAATATCCTGCTTTGTTTTAACAGTGAAATATAAATTGTATGTTTAAGCTATAAGGGTACTATGTACTCAGAATCACAATTTGTATTTTAATATATATAAATGTTAAACCTGAGAGCTATACTACAATTATTTCAGTCCTCCTTTCCTGATAATTCAGGACAAATTAAGAAATAATTGACAGATTAGCCAGTAAAGAATCTGCCTGCAATTCAGGAGAGCCCATTTTGATTCCTGAGCCAGGAAGATCCTCTAGAGATAAGATAGGTTACCCACTCCAGTATTATTGGGCTTTATTGATAACTCAGCTGCAATGAGGGAGACCTGGGTTCTAGCCTGCCTTGGGATGATCCTCTGGAGAAGGCAAAGGCTACTCACTCCAGTATTCTGGACTGGAGAATTCTATGGACTGTATAGTCCATAAGGTCACCAAGAGTCAGACAGGACTAAGTGGCTTTCACTACTATGCATAGAGCCTTATACAGAAAAGGAAAAGCAGACAATATGATAACAATATCAAGGCGTTTCACCTGGATGATAAACAAGTAAAATTTTATTTATTTGCAAAATGTTTATTGGAGTACATTTGATCTACAACAGTGTGCTAGTTTCAGGTGTATAGCAAAGGGAATCTGTGTTACATATAACTACTTATTTTTCAATTCTTTCCCATATAGCACAACACAGGATGTTTTTATTCTTACAAATAAATTTTAGAATCAGTTTCTTATATTTCAACACATATAAGATTGATACTTTGTTTGGCTTTTCATTACATTTATAGATCAACACTTCTTTCTTCACTTCTTAAGAATACTTACATAAAATCATAAGCAGATTTTAAATTTTATCAAGTGGCTTTTTGCAAGTATCAGTGTGTTCATTTTAATATTTTCTTCATTAGTCAAATGGTTTGATAAGCTGGCAGAGAACATCTGCCTTGGTAATATATTGCTGGAACAGGATGCCTAACTGTTAGAGAAAAATGATACTTTTGGCCTTGTATAAAATGAATCTCTATTCAAAATTGTTCTATATTTGTTTTAGTACCAAAGTGTCTTCTGGATTTATAAAGTGACATTTTCTATAGCTTGCAACCTTTATTTTCTTTTGAGAAAGTTACTGCCATGTTTTAAGCAATTGAAAAATAAAATTATTTAGGATTAGATCTCCTATGAAGGCAGTTTGGGAGCAGTTGTAATTTATTTCAATGTCATATTGTTCAATTTTTATTAAAAAAATTGTTTTCAGGTAGTTTTGACCACTCAAAATATTTTACAGCAATTCATTTTTATTGATTTTTCCATCATGATTAATGTGTATTATCATTTAAGTTCCATTAAACAAATCG
>SJYC01021515.1:0-21095 GCA_006408675.1 Madoqua kirkii | reverse complement strand
AAGTGGAAGTGAAGTCACTCACTCGTGTCTGACTCTTAGCAACCCCATGGATGCAGCCTACCAGACTCCTCCGTCCATGGGATTTTCCAGGCAAGAGTACTGGAATGGGGTGCATTGCCTTCTCCAAAGTTTATCTCCATAGGGTGCAAAAATGGCCAGAAATTCCTCCAATCAATCCCTGCATGCATGCCTTTTATGCTGTGGTTTTGCAGTTTGCCATATCAAGAGATGGAGTCTGTGTCTCCACCCCTTAAATCTCAGTTTGGCAAACAAAATGTTGGCCAATAAGATACAAGAGATGCTTAGAAAGTATTTGCTCATTGCAGTCTGTCTTATTCTTCTGTACTTTGTAACCTTAGGATGATGATGATGTAAATAAACCCACACTAATCTCCTGGAGGAAAATAGGCTGTATAAAGAGAGGTCCAAACACCCCAGCCATCACAAGCAAAGGTGTCATAAACTGACCCCCAGCTGCCCTCAGACTGATGAGTGAGCCCTGATGAAACAAGCAGAAGTACCACCCAGCTGAGCTCAGTACAGATTGCTGAGAATTCCTTAGAAACATGAACTAAACAAACTGCTATTGTTTTAAACTACTTAGCTTCAGCATATTTTAATAAGCAGTGAAAGTGAACCAATACATCCACTAAAAATTTCAACATCAAAAACAGGTGAAATAAAACCTGATTATTGAAACAGTGATGAAGGAGATGGAGTTTAGGCCACCCTCTTCCTAAAAGCCAGGAGTACATCGCTCTCCCTCAGCAGTCACTAAAGGGGGTCTGCAGAACCACTAGATCTCTGAATAAGACTTTGCCATATTTGTTCAAGTCAATATCAATTTTATAGATTAGGACACTAAGGCCCAGAGGTGACAATAATTGACTGATGTCAATTAGTGCACTGTAAATGTCTAGCCATGGTTCATAGAAGGGTATCTAAAAATGAGTTAGACCAATGAGAAACTTATTTTAAAAAGATGTAAGATAAAAGTCAATTTCAGCCATCCTTGAGAGACAAGCTTACCCCAAAACAGTCATCTCAGCATATGGTAGAGAGAAAAAGTGAAGAGAAGTCAAATCCCAATGATATCACATGCGTCCAGCTGAACCTAAGCAAGACCTGCCCTTAAGACTTTCCAATTATATGAGGAAAAAATTTCCATTTAATGATTAAGCCAGTATGAGCAGTATTTTCTGACACTTGTGACCAGGATTCCTAGTTGGTTCACTTATGCTGATACATTTATTCAAATTCACTTGGATGATCAGTACCCAAACACAGACTCTATCCACTTGATTCCAAATCCTTCCTGCTCTCTCTCCAACAGGACAAGATAAAATGCAACATATTCATTCCTTGTGTATCTTCTTGAAGAGAACAGAGATATGGAAACTTTTTCACATGAAAAAGGTAAAAGTGGAGATCAAGAAGGAATAATCTCAGAGTGGTGTCCCTGGAATCAGAAATACACAGAAACCCACAAGAGTGAACTGGCTATATGAGGGGATGTATCAGCAGGTAGAAAGAGTAACTTGAAGCTGAGCCCAAGCAGTTAGCCTAAGCCATTGAATTATGATTCTTTAAATCTCTCTTGCCTGGGATCAGAATTGGTGTGAGTGGGAGGAAGAGGAGCTCAGCTCTTTGTGGGGATTACGTGATCTTCAGTATAAGGAAATAGTGGCTGTATGGGACAGGAAGCCAGACTAATAACGCAAAGTATGCAGATACATGACATGCAGAACAAGGTTACCAGGCTGAGATGTCAAAACTCAGAGCAGAACCCTGTCTCTCTGACATGAACTCACACCACAGTTGGACAAATGTATGCTCTATCTAATCATCAGAAAGTAAAAATAGGCCTTTCCTTCTTCTACTTGTTTGCAAATTGAAAGTCTAACAACTTTACTACTCAACTGCTTGATGATTAGTAGGCGGTAATTTAAACTATACACATTATGCTAAGTATCCTTATATTAATTCAGTCTGAGTGAGTTTTTATAAAATGCTTTGTTCTCTCAATAAAGTTAATTATATGTTCTATGTTTCATAACTGAGTGTCTTGATTTTTTTTAAACATAATGGCAGCTTCAATTGCATTTCCTTATAAACTCAGATGTGTAACAAAAAGCAATCCATATAAGGAAACAGAGAAGGCCATTCCCCACCACCCTGACCCTCTACCCTCAGAGGTAGGGAATGTCCTATATGTTTACAGGGGCTGTCTGTACCCAAGAGACCCTGGAGCCAATGTCCCAAGCAAATAGGATCCCAGGAAACCTCTCTGATGTGGAAGGGAAAGGTGAGTTCTGATCTCAGAGCTCTGAACATAAGTACCCAGGGTTGGTTCTAGTGGACTTTGAGAACAAGGGATGTAGGCTATTATCTACCCCCACTCCAGTATTCTTGCCTAGAAAATCCCATGGACGGAGGAACCTGGAAGGCTGCAGTCCATGGGGTCGCTGAGGGTCAGACACGACTAAGCGACTTCCCTTTCACTTTTCACTTTCATGCATTGAAGAAGGAAATGGCAACCCACTCCAGTGTTCTTGCCTGGAGAATCCCAGGGACAGAGGAGCCCGGTGGGTTGCCGTCTATGGGGTCACACAGAGTCAGACATGACTGAAGTGACTTAGCAGCAACAGCAGGCTATGTCTAGCCTGGGTAAAAGATCCTAGACAGGAACATGAAGGAGAGATATCACTTATATGAAGATTATAGAAGAAATATGAAAGTAAAAGTTGCTCAGTCATGTCCAACTCTTTGTGACCCCCACAGACTATATAGTCCATGGAATTCTCCAGAATACTGGAGCTGGTAGCCTTTTCCTTCTCCAGGGGATCTTCCCAACCCAGGGACTGAACCCAGGTCTCCCACATTGCAGGCGGATTCTTTACCAGCTGAGCCACATAGCTAGCAATTATTGAACTGTTATTCTAAGCATTGTATATGCATCAACCCATTTAATCCTCTTTAATATCTCATGAAGTAGGTATCATTACCCACAATGTAAAGATCAGAAGAACTGAGGATGAGAGAGCTTAGGTGATTTGGGTGTAGAGCCAGGTAACTAACACATAGAGTCAACAGGCTGACCAGGAGTCAGCATCCTGAGGAGAGAGTGAAATCAATAGAAACAGCACAGCCAAACAACCCCCATAGTTCCCTAGGGAATCACAGGGACATGGCAGGGTTAGAGGCGGAGGGAGCAGAACCCCAGAGCAGATCCTCTCACTTGGCACTGAGCACAGGTGGCTTCAGGCACACACAGGAAGGAGGCCACTAGGCAGCCAGTAGACAATGCTGGAGGACAAGAAAACATGGGGCCCAGGAAATGAAAGAGAAGATACGCAAGTTGTTAGCTCATTTTTAAAACAGTAACCTAGTAATGTATTTTTTATTTAATCAGCATAATGTACATATTTAGTGAATTGATTTAATTAATGATGCAGTCACACTCCACCCAGCACAGGATTTGGCATGTGATAAAACCTGAAGAAATATTTGCTATTTAAATAACTTTATTGGTGGTTATTACTAAAAATAACTTACAGGTACACTGCTAGATGCTGTTTAGTTTGGTAGAAAGATGATAGGACTGATGGAAGAACGGTATTCAAATATAGACTCAAACATTTCTTGTCCATGTGCTCTTGGACAAGCCATTTCACCACTCTGGGGCTCATTTTTTGCAGCAGTAAATGGGGATAATAATAACATTAAACTTACCCTCAGGCCTGTTTCTGAGATGAAGTGAGATAATGCATCTGAAAGCATTTTAGAAACTATAAAATACCATCTTCGTGTTAGGTTCCATTAACCTAATTAACCTTCCTATTTACAAATACATTGCATTTTGGCAGTTAATATTTCCTTGATTTGTCCATTGGTAATGACATTTAGAGTAGAGCTACAGATCACTAGGCAGGGGTGGCCATACACAAACTGCTATTTCTTCATCTATTTGGGGTAGAAATACCCCTGGCCAGCCACTCAGAAAATTCAGGGATTTAGCTCCTAGCTCTTCCATTCAAGTGCTTTGTATCCATAACAAGCTAAGAAAATCTCTGAATCTCAACTGTCATCCCTCAAAAATAAAAGTGAGAATGGTATCTGCCCTATTTACTTTTTAGGGCTATGGTAAGGAAACTAGGAGAATAGAAAACCCAAGTGTTAAAAGGTAGGAAAAACCATAGATGAAGGAGTAGATAAAACCACAAAGCACCCTAGGTCAGCTGTGGGCACTGGAAGAAGCAGGAACCAAAACAATTGGACTCAAACTTTTAATAAATGTTGTGAGCACCTTGGTGTTCTCAAATCCAGTTAGGGAAATGAAGGTGCATTTCACAGAGCAGAGACGTACCAGAAATATTCCAAAAATATTAGATAGTCCCCCTCAGCCCAACAAGTCCTGACTACTAAAGCATTCTTTGTCTAGATTTATCACACATCTGCAAACCTACGAAGTGCTGATGCCAGATTCTCCCAGGCATGTTTAAAACTGTATTTGCACAGCTTTCTTATCCATTCATCTGCTGATGGACATCTGGGTTGTTTCCATGTCCTGGCGATTATAAACAGTGCTGCAATGAACACTGGGGTACACGTGTCTCTTTGTGGTACATATACACAATGGAGTATTACTCAGCCCTCAAAAAGAATGAGTTTGACGCAGTTCTAATGAGATGGATGAAACTGGAGCCGATTATACAGAGTGAAGTAAGCCAGAAAGAAAAACACCAATACAGTATACTGACACATATATATGGAATTTAGAAGACAGTAATGATGACCCCGGAAGTGAGACAATATAAGAGACACAGAGGTATAGAACGGACTTTTGGCTTCAGAGGGAGAGGGAGAGGGTGGGAAGATCTGGGAGAATGATTGGTACATATACACAATGGAGTATTACTCAGCCCTCAAAAAGAATAAGTTTGACGCAGTTCTAATGAGATGGATGAAACTGGAGCCGATTATACAGAGTGAAGTAAGCCAGAAAGAAAAACACCAATACAGTATACTGACACATATATATGGAATTTAGAAGACAGTAATGATGACCCCGAAAGTGAGACAATATAAGAGACACAGAGGTATAGAACGGACTTTTGGCTTCAGAGGGAGAGGGAGAGGGTGGGAAGATCTGGGAGAATGATAACGAAACATGTATACAATCATATGGGAGATGAAGCACCAGTCTATGTTCAATACAGGATACAGGATGCTTGGGGCCAGTGTATGGGATGAACCGGGGGGATGGGCAGGGAAGGGAGGTGGGAGGGGGCTCTAGCATGGGGAGATCGTGTACACCTGTGGCTGATTCATGTCAATGTATGGCAGAACCAATACAGTACTGTGAAATGGAATAAAGCATTAAACAAAAAACAACAACAAAAAAAGAAATCCTCCCTATTCCATCTCATCCTAAGAAAATGTCTTTCACAGATTAACTTCTTCAGTTCATGATAGAAAGCATCCTACAGCTGAGCTCTCCAAAATGGTAATAGTAGCTACCCGCAGCTACTGAACACTTGAAATATAGCCAGTCTAAATGGAGCTGTAGTTGTAGGTGTGAAATGCATATCAGATTTTGAAGACTTAGTATCACAAAACAGAGAATGGAAAATTTTTCAACAATTTTTTTTTTATTAATTACATGTTGACATGATAATACTTTGAAAACTGTGGGTTAAATAAAATAGAGTATGCAAATTAATTTCACTTGTTTCTTTGTTCATTTTTTCAATTGGTTACTAAAATATTTAAAATTGCACATGTAGCTCACCTTATTTTTTGCCTGATAGTGCTGTTCTGGAGTCCTATATGTAACATTTATTTTCAGACCCATTTTTGAGGTTAATGGGAGACGAATGCCTGCCCTTAGATATACCAAGACTGAGCGCCTAATGGTCCACTTCTGATACAGTGTAAAATCAATATCAGACCCTTGTCTAATTGCCAAGGGTAATAAACTCATGCTTTAGTTCCTCAAAGCCAAATCTCTTCTTGGGAACTCATTTGAATTATGGAAGGCATCCAGGTCTCGCAGTCATGCAGGCCTGATTTCAAGTATTTAATAGTCTCGTGACCTTGAGTGTTAGCCCCTTCTCTGTATCATTCCATAACCTCCCAGCCCCACTTCTTGTTTAGCCGCTACTGTCCTGGTCACTGTACACAGGTGAAATGGGACAATGTGTTGTCACATTCCACCCATATCTCTAGCTTCCTGCCCCAGGGCTTAGATGTGGGACACCCATGGGAATACTTTCGGCTTTGTACTTGCAAAACTAGAAGGGTTCCAGTTAGCACCTACGGTGCCACCTTGACCAGTCAGGGCAAAAAATGGTAAATCTTCTCCCTTTCCAAACCCAAGTGCACAGTTCAGTGACATGCTCACAGATCTCCTTGGAAGGGCCCTGCAGAGTCCAGCTCTGTCCCCTTCAAGGGTGGCCAACTTCATAATGCATCCTTGTATTGGTTTTTCCTTCTTCCCTGTCCCTCTTCTGCTGTCCCTCGGCTCTGCTTCCTGGCTCACTTCCCAGATAAACTATCTGTACATAAGCCTTTTTATCAGTTTCTCCTTCAGGAGGGACCTCAGCTAAGGCTCCTTGCACAAGTGAGGTGCCTTCATGGATCTCAATTTTCTCATAAGTAAATTGGAGTAATAAGAACTATTTTTAAATGTGGGAATTAAAGGGAATATATAAAACTCCTAACAGAAAACTTTATAGCCCTGATCATCTTCTCCCTTGACATTTCTTAAGTCAAAATTCCATGTGGTTGGCAAAATGGGGTTCTTTAAAGAAGTTGTTTCACATAAGCCCTGGAAAAGGTAAGGGTTAAAAAAATTTTTTTTTCTGGGAGGAAAGATCTCGATTAACTGTTCTAAGATAACCCAAGGGGACTAGAAATAGAAATATATTTTAAGGAAAAAATATCTTCCTTGGTAAAGTAATCCATCTTGAAATGAAATGGGAAAGGAGACGATGACTCCATAGGACACAGGGTTCTGGTCTGGGGTACATCCACCAGGATCTTTGTCTCTGTTTGAACGTGAGAAGAAGTACAAGCACAAGTGAGAATTCTTGCACACAGTGGGTTTAGACAGGACAGAAAAAGTGCTCATTTCAGTTTAAAAAGTGTTGAAAATTTAATGCACATTAAATATCAGATAATAAACTCAAGTGTACCTAATGTACAAGTGTACCTAATGTACCTAGTGTACAAATGCACCTAATTTATATGCTGAGCCCCTAGTCTATTGATAGTGGAAAGTTAGTCTTAGTCAATTCCAGGGAAACTCTGTTGATTTGAGGTGTGCCATTTCTTTTTCACCCCGAGGCTGCATTTAAGTTTGTAGGAGAATTGTGGGACATCAAAGCACTATATATCATAAAGTCATCGGGGTCAGGATAAAAGAGGCCATCTAGTCCTTGGCTGCCATCTTTCTGTGCTGGGAGCTATTGAAATGTACATAGCATGTGGTTCTTCATTCCTAGTCTCTGGGGCATTATATAAATATCCTGCTATATTCTCCTGAGTTTGACAGTACAACCTCTCTGGTTCCTCGAGTGCCTTGTTCTCATGCTGTTCTCAACTGTATGAGAAACGTTTCGCTCTTCCCTGCGATACCTTGGACACTCAGTGAAGCTGTGTCGGTCATCACAAAGAGCACAGCTGTAGTTGGCAGAATAATGACTCTCTGAAAATGTCCCTGTCTGAATTGCCAGAATCTGTGTTTATGTTATGTTTCATAACAAAAGGGAATTAAAGTTGTAGAAGAAATGAGGTTGTCAATCAGTTTGAAATTAAATAGAGAGATTCTCCTGGATTATTCAAATGGGCTCAGCATAATCATGAAAGTGAAAGTCGTTCTAGAGTGTCGGACTCTTTGCAACCCAATGGACTGCACAGTCCATGGAATTCTCTAGGCCAGAATACTGGAGTGGGTAGCCTTTCCTTTCTCCAGGGGATCTTCCCAACCCAGGGACTGAATCCAGGTCTCCTGCATTGCAGGCAGATTCTTTACCAGCTGAGCCACAAGGGAAGCCCCTATGTGTAATCATAAGGGTCCTTAAATATGGAAGAGGGAGGCAGAGGGTTCCTTGTCAGGGTCAGAAAGACTTGACTGGACTCTATTAGTTTTGAAAATGGAGGAAAGGGACCACAAGCAAATGGATGCAGGTAGCTTGTGGGAGCAGGAAAGACTTGAGAGCCTTCAGAAAGAAGTGAAGTCCTGTAAATACCTTGATCTTACCCTATGGAGACTCTATTTGAAATTGTGACATCTGTAGCTGTAAAACAAGAAACATTTGTTGATATAAAAGTCACTGTTTGTGGTAACTCAGCACTTTCACAGCATCATCTTTTAGGATTTGAAATAGCTCAACTGGAATTCCATCACCTCCACTAGCTTTGTTCATAGTGATGCTTCCTAAAGCCCACTTGACTTCACATTCCAAGATGTCTGACTCTAGGTGAGTGATCACACCACTGTGATTTTCTGGGTCATAAAGATCTTTTTTTGTATAGCTCTTCTGTGTATTCTTGCCACCTCTTCTTACTATCTTCTGCTTCTGGTCGGTCCATACCATTTCTGTCCTTTATTGTGCCCATCTTTGAATGAAATGTTCCCTTGGTATCTCTAATTTTGTTGAAGAGATCTCTAGTCTTCCCATTCTATTGTTTTCCTTTATTTCTTTGCACTGATCACTGAGGAAGGTTTTCTTATCTTTCCTCATTATTCTTTGGAACTCTGCATTCAAGTGGGTATAGCTTTCCTTTTCACTTCTCTTCTTTTCACAGCTATTTGTAAGGCCTCTTCAGACAGCCATTTTGCTTTTTTGCATTTTTTTCCCCTTGGGGATGGTCTTGCTCCCTGTCTCCTGTACAATGCCACAAACCTCTGTCCATAGTTCATCAGGCACTCTGTCTGAAAGTGCTCTATTCAATATGCCAGCAAATTTGGAAAACTCAGCAGTGGCCACATGGCTGGAAAAGGTTAGTTTTCATTCCAATCCCAAAGAAAGACAATGCCAAAGAATGCTCAAATTATTGCACAATTGCAGTCATCTCACACGCTAGAAAAGTAATGCTTAAAATTCTCCAAGCCAGGTTTCAGCAACACATGAACCGTGAACTTCCAGGTGTTCAAGCTGGTTTTAGAAAAGACAGAGGAACCAGAGATCAAATTGCCAACATCTGCTGGATCATCGAAAAAGCAAGAGAGTTTCAGAAAAACATATATTTCTGCTTTATTGTTTACACTGAAGTCTTTGACTGTGTGGATCACAGTAAACTGTGGAAAATTCTGAGAGATGGGAATACCAGACCATCTGATCTGCCTCCTCAGAAATCTGTATGCGGGTCAGGAAGCAACAGTTAGAACTGGACATGGACCAACAGACTGGTTCCAAATAGGGAAAAGAGAACGTCAAGGCTGCATATTGCCACTATGCTTATTTAATTTATATGCAGAGTACATCATGAGAAATGCTGGGCTGGATGAAGCTCAAGCTGGAATCAAGATTGCCGGGAGAAATATCAATCACCTCAGATATGCAGATGACACCACCCTAAATGGCAGAAAGTGAAGAACTGAAGAACCTCTTAATGAAAGTGAAAGAGGAGAGTGAAAAAGTTGGCTTATAGCTCAACATTCAAAAAACTAAGATCATGGTATCTGGTCCTATCACTTCATGAGAAATAGATGGGGAAACAATGGAACCAGTGGCAGACTTTAGTTTTTGGGGGCTCCAGAATCACTGCAGATGGTGACTGCAGCCATGAAATTAAAAGATGCTTACTCCTTGGAAGGAAAGTTATGACCAACCTTGACAGCATACTAAAAAGCAGAGACATTACTTTGCCAACAAAGGTCCGTCTAGTCAAGGCTCTGGTTTTTGCAGTAGTTACGTATGGAAGTGAGAGTTGGACTGTGAAGAAAGCTGAGCGCCGAAGAATTGATGCTTTTGAACTGTGGTGTTGGAGAAGACTCTTGAGAGTCTCTTGGACTGCAAGAGATCCAACCAGTTCATCCTAAAGGAAATCAGTCCTGAATATTCATTGGAAGAACTGATGTTGAAGGTGAAACTCAATACTTTGGCCACCTGATGCGAAGAGCTGACTCATTTGAAAAGACCCTGATGCTGGGAAAGATTGAAGACAGGAGGAGAAGAGGACGACAGAGGATGAGATGGTTGGATGGCATCACTTACTCAATGGACATGAGTTTGAGTAAACTCCAGTTGGTGATGGATTGGGGGGCCTGGCGTGCTGCAGTCCATGGGGTCACAAAGAGTTGGACACAACTGACTGAACTGAACTGAGTCTGTGGTCACTCATTAAGGCATCAGTATATACTCAGCCATTTCTATTTTCTTGCCTCTGCCAATACTGACCTGGGGCTTTTCTTTACCCATTTGCTCCTTTGCTTTAACCCTATGCAGAAAAGGGATGCAAAGTTCTCCTCTGCTCTCAGATCACAATACTTAGGAGATTCTTTTATCTTGTCCCCTTGATGGCATCATATTTGTACCTTGCCTAAGCTTATGCTTTTAACTTTCCCTGTTAAGCTCTTTTCTTTTCCCAGCCCTTCATCAGCTCTGGACTGGGGAAAGAATGCAACTTTGGCTGATTATGTATTCTTCAAAATCTACTAGCTATGCCAAGAAATCTGACTCATTAGCTCTATTTTCCCTTCCCTAATGGCAGGAAGTCTAGACTACCTAAGCAGTCTCTTGGCTGGAAGAAGTATCCAGAAATTAAAAACAAAAGAACATCAGTTAGTAGATTAAATCATTATCTTATTGAAATATCAGCTAGTTATTATTTAAATAAAGCTTTGTTGAATTCAAAAGTTTTCATGGTCAATATAATTCGTCTGAATCTGTGCGTGTGTGTTCCCATATGACAGATACAGAAGAACATGCACACACTGATGAAAATGAAAGAAAGAGAGAAGCAGTACAGATAGAGGAAGGCAGAAGAACGATGATAAGAGGCAGGAGGAAATATGAGATGTGAAAACTAAACAGGACAGAGAACGAGAATAAAGTCATCTATCAATGACCTGCTGAGAAGCTGGCCAGAGATGCTCGCATCAGAAGAAGGAGGAAATCAGAACCAGATAGCTCCCTCCAGGGGATGGAGAGACTCTTGGGTCTCCTCTAGGGAGCCGTGACTCCCTTTTATTGCCAAATCTCATGAATCCTTGATTTTCATCTTTTCATCCAGATTTTCTACCTCTCTTCATTTACTTTCTTCTCCATGAGATTCCTGCATTTATTTTCATCATGAAAATTTTCTGGGTGTTACCTTGGAATTTCATGACACTTGTCAGCATTCGGCAAACATTATTTGAGCATCTCTTATGTGCCAGTGCAGTGGAGATGAAACAAGCAAATTTACTGAGTCCAGTGAAGAGAGGTAATTTTTTCCCTAGTAAATATATATAAAGATCAGAAACAATAGAAATTATCAGAATGGACTTGGGCCATTTATCTCAGTGTTCTCCCCATATTCCAAGAAGTCTTAGCTCTTTAAAAAAGAATATTATGAGCTATTTATACTGTAAGATAGAAGGGAAATATTTGCATATATTCTATATTTAACATATAAAATATTCTCTTACCAAACTGATGGTGTATTATTATTATCATCCTTCCAGTATTACAATTAAGGAAACTGAATCTCAAAGAAATTAAATACTTTGACCAAGTCTTTTGAAGTAGACACTGGATCCCAGATCTCTTATCTCCAAATCCCATAATTATTTTGTTATACCATCTTACTGTACCACTTACCAGATTACTAAATAACTGTGAATTATATTCCAAATTCATTTTATTTTCATTTTGCAAGCTGTTAAAGCCATGCTGTTCATTCAATAGCCATATGCATTTGGTAGCAATTTTTTTTTTTATAGAGAATAGAGCTTTAGAATTAGTTTTAAAGAGACTGAAAGTGAAAGCCACTCAGTCGTGTCTGAATCTTTGCAACCCCATGGACTGGAATATACAGTCCCTGAAATCCTCCAAGCCAGAATACTGGAGTGGGTAGCCTTTCCCATCTCTAGGGGATCTTCCCAACCCAGGGATCAAACCCAGGTCTCCATCACTACAGGCATTAGATTTAGCAATATTCCAGAAGAATTCACCTTTTCGCATTTAATTGATAACAAATGCTCTCTTTCATTGGGTGGAAGGATATTTTCAAAGTCTCAGGATGCATTCTTCCAGTATGCAAAAGTGTGGATCATCTTACATCAGAAGATAAATTCCAAACCTATCATTGCAGAAAAGGTAAAATAGCCTGCTGAGACTTTTGGGGCCAAAGAGCAGCCACTCTTTAAGTAGTTGCCTAATTTCACCCTCCATTATGAAGGAAGGATTATGCTGAAGAAAGGAAAATTTTTGGAGAAAAAAATTTGTCCTTAAAATTTTTGCAGGATGATCTGTAGTATCATAAAATAAAAAATAAAATTAAAAACCTGGTGAGCACCAGCATCATAGGATAGGCGAAAGAAGAGAAGACACAGAATAGCCTAAGGAGATCATCATGGCCTAAGAGGACAAGGCTGACCGGAAGCATAGGAGGCGAAAATCCCATGAAGGCTGTTCGGTTAGTCATAAACTTAGCGACAGAAACAGAATAAAATGGTTGGATTTGATATTGCCTGTGACCTCATTTGGTTCTGAACTTCTATGATTCTCACCTAGAAAGAATTCAGACACAAGACTCTGATTTATGTAACCCAGTTTCCAATTTACCATATTATTTGTATTTCAGGACAGCAAGTGAGGAAACATGGTACTCATTTTTGAAACCAAGGAGGAAACAAGATAGATAACTTTGAGCTCTTTGCATAAACCAGACAGAATTCTGAAATACGGTTTTTCTTTCTTTCTCTAGTGGATGGTAGGACTGTCTCTTTCCAGTGCTGGTACCTTACCTAGGTAGGGACCAGGGACTGCAGTCAGGGGCTCTGATTGCCCCTTTTCTCTTTTTGTCAGAAGGGAAATGATGACATGTTTCACTCAGCATCTGGTGACAGCCCAAGAATACACAGACACAAAGAGGGACCGCGTGTTTCTGGACCTCTGTGGGTTGAGTCCTTGGAGTCGTTGGGAAGCCAGAATAAGCATGGAGGATATTTACTGACAGGTAAGTTTTGATGAACTGAAAGAGAGAATCTTGTGTCCTATTAAAATATTTCTTTGAAATAACAGTCAGTTTTGTTATCTAGTGTATAGTTGCTTCTGATTTGATTCACAAACAGTGGTTAAGATGGTAAAGAATCTGCCTGCAATACCAGAGACCTGGGTTTGATCCCTGGGTCAGGAAGATCCCCTGGAGAAGGAAATGTCAATCCACTACGGTATTCTTGCCTGGAGATTCCCATGGACAGAGGAGCCTGGTGGGCTACAGTCCATGGGGTCACAAAGAATTGGACCCAGTTGAAGAGACTGAGCGTGCATGCATATTTGATTTAGTTTCTGGAGTATAGCAAAATGATTCAGTTATATAATATATTCTTTTTCATATTCTTTTCCATTATGGTTTATTAAAAGATATTGAATATAATTCCCTGTGCTACACAGTAGGACTTTGTTGTTTACTTGGTTTATATAAGGTTATCTACTAATCCAAGGCTCTGCACTTATCACTACCTCATTCCCTTTCCCTTTTGGTAACCATAAGTTTGTTTCTATGCCTGTGGGTGTGCTTCTGTTTTATAAATAAGTTCACTTGTATCATATTTTAGATTCCACATATAAGTGATGTTATATAGTATTTGTCTTTTCTCTTTCTGACTTACTTCACTTAGTATGATAATATCTAGGTTTATTCATGTTGTTACAAATGGCATTATTTCATTCTTTTTTATGGCCGAGTAGTATTCCATTGTTTAGATACACACTACATCCTTTTAGCCATGTCCATCTATCAGTGGACATTCAGATTGCTTCCATATGTGGACTATTATAAATAGTGCTCCTCTGAAATTGGGGTGCATATATCTTTTCAAATTATAGTTTTGTTCAGATATATGTCCAGGAGTAAGATTGCTGGATCCTATGGTAACACTAATTTTAGTTTTTTAAGGAGCCTCCATATCGTATCCATATTGACTGTACAAATTTACATTCCCACCAGCAGTGTAGATGAGTTCCCTTTTCTCCATGTCCTTTTAAGAATTTATTGTTAATTTTTTTTGATGATGGCCACTCTGACCAATATGAGGTGATACCTCATAGTGGCTTTGATTTGCCTTTCTCTAATAATTAGTGATATTGAGCATCTTTGCATGTCTTACTGGCCATCTGTATGTCTTCTTTGGAGAAATATCTATTTAGGTTTTCCACCCATTTTTGTCTTTTTGTTATTGGAGTGTATGAACTATCTATAATTTTTGGAAATTAAGCCCTTGTCAGTCACAACATTTGCAAATATTTTCTCTCAGTCTGTAGGTTGTTTTTTTCATTTTGCTTAATGTTTCATTTCTGTGCAAAAGTTTATGAGTTTGATTAGGTTTCATTTGTTTACTTTTGGTTTTATTTCTATTGTCTTGGGAGACTGACCTAAGAAAACATTGCTATGATTTATGTCAGAGAATGTTTTGCCTATATTCTCTTCTAGGAATTATATGGTATCATGTGTTATATTTAAGTCTTTCAATCATTTTGAGTTTGTTTTTTTGCACATGTTGTGAGGGTGTGTTCTAACTTCATTGATTTGCCTGTGGCTGTCCAACTTGCCTAACACCGCTTGCTGAAAAACCTGTCTTTTCTGCATTGCATATTCGTGCCTTCTTTGTCAAAGATTAATTGACCATAGGTGTGTGGGTTTATTGCTGAACTGTCTGTTCTGTACCATTGATCCATATGTCTGTTTTTGTGCCAATACCACATTGTTTGAATTGTTGTAGCTTTGTAATATTGTCTAAAGTCTTAGAAGGTTATGCTTCCAGTTTTGTTATTTTTCTCAGGATTGCTTTGGCATTCTGGGTCTTTTGTGGTTTCATACAATTTTAGCATTGTTTCTTCTAATTCTATTTAAAAGGTCATGGTGATTTGATAGAGATCACATTAAATCTGTAAATTGCTTTGGGTAGTATGTGCATTTTAACAATATTAATTCTGTCAATCCAAAAGCTTGGGATATCTTTCCATTTTTTTGAATCATCTTCAATTCCCTTTATCAGTGTTTTATCAACAGTTCTCAGCATGTAAGTCTTTTACCTCCTTGATAAAGTTTATTCCTAAGTATTTTGTTTTACTTTTTGATGCAATTTTGAAAGGATTTTTTTTTTTTACTTTCCCTTTCTGACATTTCATTGTTAGTGTTAAGATATGCAATAGATTTCTGTATGTTAAACTTGTATCACGTGAAATTACTGAATTCATTTATCAGTTCTAGTAGTTTTTATGTGGAATCTTCAGAGTTTTCTATATATAGTATCATATCATTTGCATATAATAACAATTTTACCTGTTCTCTTCCAATTTGGTCATCTTTTATTACTTTTCTTGTCTTATTGCCATGGCTAAGACTTTCAGTACTATGTTGTATAAAAGTTGTGAGTGAGCATCCTTGTCTTATTCCAGATTCTAGTGGGAAGGCTTTCAGCTTTTCATTGTTGATAAATTTGAGTATTATGTTTGCTGTGGGTAAATTGAGTGGTTTATAAATAAGAAATGTTTATTTCTCACAGTTCTGGAGGCTGGGAGGTGCAATATCATGGTGCTGGCAGATTTGGTGAGTGATGAGGGCCCAGTTTCTAGAAGACTGTAAATTCATATTGTGGAAGTTGCTAAACCTGGAGTTTTTTTTATAAGGACACTAATATGATTTAAAAGCACTCCACCTTCATTACCTAGGCACTTCCCCAAAGTCCCTACCTCTAAATACAATCACATTGTGCTTATGATGTGAATTCAGTATATGAATTTGGGGGGGTACATTTAGTTTATATCAAAGAGTAAATTATTACCATAGTGACAGAAATTTTGGAAAAAGTTTACCAGTCCTCTCTCTGGCAGGACTGCGAATGACTGACATGGACTTTAGGAATATCTGCCTTCTTTCTTTCTTTCACCAGAAAAATCACAACAACTATATTTTATGACTGTGTTATTATAAAGACAAATATAATCCAAGTTGGGTTGATTATTACACGTTCATTGTTATTATATTCATCTCTTTCTTTTGAGTTTTAAAAGAAATTAAAATGAAAAGATTTCATGGACCTTTAAACATACTTGAGACCCCAGGCACTATGCCTACAGGATGCCAGCCCTGATGTTGGAAACACCTTCTTGTTTTTCCCAATGATATTAAAAAACCCAACCCAGGCTCTGCCCATTCATGAAACCATCCTTGTCCTCCCTGTGGGACTTTTTTTCAATTTACATTGCCATATGTAAAATAGATAGCCAACGAGAATTAGCTCTGTGTCTCAGGAAACTCAGACAGTGGCTCTGTATCAACCTAGAGCAGTGGGATGGGGAGGGAGATGAAGGGAGGTACAAGAGGGAGGGGACAGATGTCATACGTATACCTACAGCTGACTCATGTTGAGGTTCAACAGAAAAAACAAAATTTTATAAAGCAATTGTCATTCAATTAAAAAACAAATTTATGAAAATATTCTTGTCTAACTCATTTTGCAATTAGTATATTCCCCATTCTATTATCATTTATCTTTTACATATGAGTCCTTTTATTCCAAGTAGATTGTAGCCTGCTCAAGGGCAGTGACCGTATTTTATACCTCTTCTCCTCTTTGGCACTTACCATGTTTAGTAACAGTTACCCTTCGTTGAACATGTGCTGTGTGCCTGGCATGGTTTTGTTATATATGTGGCATAATCCTCCCTTTATAGATAAGGAAAACGAAGTGCAGGAAAGAAAAATGGCTTGCTCCAGGCTTCCCATCCAGACTCAGAATTGCAATCTAAACTTCTCTGGTTCCCAAACCAGCCATCTTTCTGTTCAATGCCACTGCTTCCACATGTGAACAGTGATGATGACGATAAGGAAGATGAATCTGGAGAGTTGTTTTTTTTTTTAAGTGAAAAAACAAATGAAATCAAAGTAAAACTTAGTGGGTGTTTCATTTCTGTATATTAGAGCAAACTTAAAGGTAATATTTTTCAGATCTTTTTCATCATTAACTTGAGATCTTTGTTCTAAATGTTTTGAACAAGAAGAGGGTGCTACTTATCATAGTATTTGTGATGGGTAACTTATTTCTGGTATAAAGGAATGCTTCACTTCAGATGGTGAAGATTTCACTGTTGCATCTTCTTTTTACATTTTTAATAGAGATCAAGAAAAAGTACTTTCTTCTAAAGGATGATATATTCAAGCACTGCTTCTTTTTTCTATATGTCATGATCATGTTCCATATTTCAGTCGATCTTGGGCAATGTCAGAGGTAGGCCAAATGACATCTATTCAGTGATTCCAAATCTGGAGTAATACTAGTTTTTCAGTGACAAACCCAATACCAATACATTCATATCTGATATGTTTCATAACTTTTCAGAGAGCAGCCTGTAAATTCGCCACTTTCTCATGGTGTCCTGTAGCAATCACTGAGTAGTTAGTCACGTTCTCTTTTTTAGATATGAATGTTTTTGTACCACAGCTTCAAGTGGGAATAGATTTGAATTGTGTGCTACAGTTTGTCAATATGAAATCTTCTCTGTCTAAAATTGAGAAACTATAGAAACCTAGAAGAGAGAAAAACTATTTTTGCAAATGCAAAGCTTAGTATCTTGGAAATATTATGAGCTCTGGATCCCAGTGCATCTGGTCTTAGAACCTGCCTCTACCACTTAAAGCTGGTGTGGCCTTAGAAGAGTCACTTAATTCTGTTTTCTTATCTATAAAACAGATGATAAAAGTATATACCTTTTCAAGTTAATTGCAAGAATAAGCAATTACCTATGAAAAATACTTAGCATTATACCTAGTATATAGTAGGTGCTTAATAAATGCTAGCTTATTAATATTGGTATTATCGCTACTATCTCTGAATGATGCTGAAAGACCAATTAGGGAAGTTAAGATTAAAAACGCTCTTGAATTTATTCACTTGGGCCCTGAGATGGGATAGGCTTTTTATGTTGCTGAAATAGCCAGGGAAATGTAAGTGCAAAATCACATTAAAATGTTTCATGCAGGGAAAAATAAGTGGTCCCCTAACTTGATTTTTCTCATTTATTTTTCCAGCAAGCATTAAACCATAATCAGACTCTTAGAACTGGGAACATCTCATGGCAATTAGAGGTTCATGTGTAACTACTGAGGTCTGTAGGGAAAGAGATGCTATCAACACACCAGCCCATCTCTCCTCTGCAATATAAAGCCCTCTTTGTTACACTGAGCATTTTGTAACACCATTTTACTATCCTGAAATGAAACTCATAAATTGAACCTATCGGTGCAAAGAATGCTTTAAATGCCTTAATTATAATATGAAGGAAAATTAAAAGAAAAGTGATAAATAATAATATAAAGTGATTGGACTTAATGAAATCATCAGATGCTTGTGCTTATAAATAGAATCACCTTGACTATGATAACTATTGATATGGATTGACACAGGTGGCTGAACTGGTAACTCAGATACCAAGAAATATGTGGCATCATTGATGTTATTTTCTGAAATGGTGAATAACTCTTGATAAAGTTCCAAAAAAGGTGAAGTACAATCTTTCTTTGATTCATGTGGTGATTGCATTCCTGGCAAATTCAGTGTACATTAAAATTCTGCAAAAAATTTTCATATTGTATGTAGTATAAGGTTAGGCTCTAAACCAAGAGAGTTACGTACAAGTTTTCCATTGATATGAATGTCTGAAGGGACATTCCAAACTTGTATAGAACTTGGGACAGCTTTTCATTATGCAGAACTGGCCTGCTTGTTACAGAACATCTAGCATCCTTGGCTTTTTATCATTTATAGGCCCGTGGTACCTACCATTCAATGGGACCTGGTACCCAAATATCTCCATTGCTTTTTCAAAGCATCCCCCAGGGGGCGGTCCTGCCACCACTGAGAACACTGTTTCAGTCATGCTAAGCACTTGCAGTTCTCTGAACTGCCAGCCTTTGCTTATTCTCTTGTGTCTAAGAGATGTTCTTCCTCTACTTGGCATCACTACTATTCACTCATCCCTAAGGACTCACCTCAACCAGGAAATCCTCTGTAAAGCTCCAGTTACTCCTTCATGTTACTATAGACCTTCTGTTTAGGATTCCTATGAATTTAATTATATTTTATTGTCAATTTTCATTTCTGTTTTCCAACATTATTGTAAGAGCTCCTGAGGATCAATTAAACTATTTATTTATCTTATATTGACTTATTTTAAAATTTTATTTCTTTATCCTTTGTGCCTGACTCATGACTTCCACATGTGAAGTATACGTGAATGGCTACATGTTTGAAAGGACTAACAAATAATTAATGTTTATGCTACTGCTGTTGCTACATCGCTTCAGTCGTGTCCGACTCTGTGCGACCCCATAGACGGCAACCCACCAGGCTCCCCCGTCCCTGGGATTCTCTAGGCAAGAAAACTGGAGTGGGCTGCCATTCCCTTCTCCAAAGCATGAAAGTGAAAAGTGAAAGTGGTCGCTCAGTCGTGTCTGACCCTCAGCGACCCCATGGACTGCAGCCTTCCAGGCTCCTCCATCCATGGGATTTTCCAGGCAAGAGTACTGGAGTGGGGTGCCATTGCCTTCTCCGAATAATATTTATACCAAATGTCTATTATCTACTTTTCTAAGGTACCATGATTTGGTTCTGGAGGTTACAAAATTAGACTCTGTTTTCAAGATGTTTGTGGTCAAAGTGAGGACTTACATCACCCGTGATCATTTTCAAACAGGGGATAAGCTATAGCAGGTTAATGAGATAAGGGTTGAAAGTAATTTACATGATGCTATCTACTTTATTTGGAATTAGTGGAGAAAAAAGGCTTTTTGTAAAGCCTTGAGTTTAAGAGTCATTAGTGTTATTTCAGGTGGGCTAGCTAGGTTATTCTGATATAGTGCAGAACAGCGGAGAATTGTTTTTAAACAGCAGTTTTCATACTTGGGGTATTTCAAAGTACTTTAAAGTGCTTTACAAAGTAATGAGATAACTATGTATGAGAGAAACTATGTATGCTAATGGGAGAAACCTATTATGTTCTTGACAGTAGCTCAAACGGGACTGAGGAAATTAGAGGCAGTTTTATTGATATTGGCCAGGATTTGGGATTAATCCTTGCTCCTTTTGAAAATTGCCAGGGGATCTTTAAATTGCACTTGGATGGTCACTGTGTTTAATACAATTGTTTTCAGGACCTGAAACTTGACCAAAAAGTTTTTGGGTTGACATTCTACAAATAAAGCACATTTGGAGATAGCATTTTTAAAAAATAATGAATTTGGATAATGGAAGATTTTCATAGAAGAAGAAGCAAGGAAAAAAGAATCCCCATGACCCTTCCTTAGCTTTTGGAAGTAACCTCATTGGAGGGTCTGAAATATTCAAATAAATGTGTTCCAATTTTGCCTTTGCTCTTCAGGGTTCTGGCTGAGACTGATGTAGAGATGCCAAAAATCTAATGAGAAAGCCTGTTCATGAACAATTTCCATACTACTTTCAACAGACTTGCAAGGTTAAGAAGATCTGAATAAATACACAAACTTTGTGATATCAAATGGAATAATTTCTCATGGCTTTAACCTTTTAAAAATTTTGTATGAAATTCCATCTAAGTATCCAAGTACAAATGACAATTTAATTGGAAAGAGTGTAGCAATTTGAAGTTTAAACATTATTTTAATATATTGTGTTATCTATTAAGTTAATATGAAATTAAAAGTTAACACCATTATCAGTATGCTTGAGAAATCTCCACTATAAGCCTACAATGAAATCTGCAACTTAAATGGTAGATGTTAAGCTAGTTATGAAACAAAAATTTTGTTAAAAATTTGCTTAGAATTTACTGAGAACTATGATACTGTAATTCACTATTCATTTATTCAAAAGTATTTGATTGAGTATCTAATGCCTCTAAGAT
>SJYC01021510.1:0-17448 GCA_006408675.1 Madoqua kirkii | reverse complement strand
CTGGCAACCTGCTCCAGTATTCTTGCCTGGAGAATCCCATGGATGGAACCTGGTGGGCTACATGGGGTTGCAAGGAGTCCAACACGACTGAGCGACTTCACTTTCACCTTTTCAAGGTTGATCCAGTGGTTTCTGTAAGCTTATAGGGTGAGATTTGTGTTGTGTTTTTGTGTTTGTGGTGGTAATCCTGTCTGATGACGATTGGGTTTGTATTTTTTGTTGTTCGTTGTTTAGATGAGATGTCCTGCACAAGGTGCTACTGGTGGTTGGTGATGACAGGTCTTGTATTCAGGTAGTTTCCTTTGTGTAAGTTATCACTATTAGATACCCCCTAGGGTTAGTTCTCCAGTAGTCTAAGGTCTTGGAGCAGTACTATCACTCCAAAGGCTGAGGGCTTGATCTCTGGTCCGGAATGAAGATTACACAGTGGTTTGTTATGACATTAAGTGGGATTAAAACAAATGTCCAAGAATGAGAAACCAAAGATTAATACCAGACAAATGGCAGTTACAAAATCAGGCAAATGATAATTAAAATAGTGGAATATACACGTATATGTTCAGGCCAATAAGCAAAATCAAAACAGGCCAACAAAAATAAAGTACAATAGATTGACCTGGTGAACAAAGGAAACCAGAAATTATGCCTACCAAAGCAAAGCTAACTAAAGCACAAACTGGAAAACAAAAGTAAAGCAAGGTGTGTGTTGAGGAATAAAGCAATGAAATAAAACTGACAAATATGTTGAGACTAAAGGAAAGAAAGAAAGGAAAGAATAGACATGCAAAGTTAAATAGAAATAGATAAAGAATATTTATATGTATTAAAGATTAACTGCAAGGGGACAAGAACAGTAGGAAAAGCAAACAAAGAAAAAACACGTTAAAAAATAAGTTTAAAAAATTAAAAATTAAAATTAGAAAAAGAAGAAAAACCTCTTCAGAACTGCAAAAGCCCAACATAGACGCAGAGTTTTATAGCATCAATAAATAATGTGACTGAGAAAAAAAAGAAAAAATTCAAAAGCTTAATTAGATTTTGTAGTGTCAATAAAATCAACAACTACAACAGAGGGAGGAGTAAAGGGGAAAAAATGCAAAGGAATCTACAGAACAAGTCAAAACATAAGAACAATAAATGTTTTTCTTGAATCATTGCTGTCAAAATCCTTTCCTTGCTGGGAGTCACAGTCCACCTCACCTCCCGAGGATACCCTCCAACCCTGTGTGATCTCTGGACCTGCTATGGAGAAAGCTCAGATTCTAATCTGGTCCTACTCCTCTGTGTTCTTCCTTCCAATGTCCACAGCTATCAGAATGGGTATGTTTTATAACAAGTCAAAACATAAGAACAATAAATGTTTTTCTTGAATCATTGCTGTCAAAATCCTTTCCTTGCTGGGAGTCACAGTCCACCTCACCTCCCGAGGATACCCTCCAACCCTGTGTGAGCTCTGGACCTGCTATGGAGAAAGCTCAGATTCTAATCTGGTCCTACTCCTCTGTGTTCTTCCTTCCAATGTCCACAGCTATCAGAATGGGTATGTTTTATCTTGTGGGAGCTCTCAATGACCTTTTATATATTCCACAGACACAGAGTCTGCCTAGTTGATTGTGTGGATTTAATTTGCAACTTGTACAGCTGGTGGGAGGCTTTTGGGTCTTCTTCCTTAGTCACACTGCCCTTGGGTTTCAATTGTGATTTTGTTTCCACTTCTGCATGTGGGTTGTCCCCTGGGGTTTGCTCTTGGGGCTGCCCTGGAGGGCTTGGGTTTGTTCCTGTGAGGGCCAGATGTGGAGGTGGTGCAGCTGCTTGGGTTGCAGGGGTTCTGGCAGCACCAGTTACTCAGGGGAGTTGGCGACTAGAGCAGCAGGAAATACAGTGCTCTAGAAAGGTATGACAGCCAGTATTAGCCAATACGTCCCAGTTTCTTGCCTGGAGAAACCTCCACCCCCCACCCCGACAGAGAAACCTGGCAGGCCACAGTCTACAGGGTCGCAAAGAGTTGGACACTACTGGAGGTACCCTGTGTGCATAGGCGCAAGACTTTTTTTTTTTTTTTTTTTTTTTGCCTGTGGCAGCTCTGCCCCAGTGAGAGATGAGCATGAAGGTGGCACAGCTGCTTGGCTTGTGGGAACCCTGGCAGTAACAAGTGTGCAGGGACATGGATTGCCTCCGCTGCAGGAGTTATGGCCCTATCGGAATCTTTTTGAGCCTCTTGTAGCGGTGATTAGAAGGCCTCTTTGGCCAGTCTTTCTCCAAGGCTCTGCCCATTCAGACACTTAGGGGGCTTCCTTGCCTGGGGTCCTTCTCTGTTGCTCAGGTGCATCAGGCACATAGAGGAGCCCCCCCCACCCCCCGACCCCCTCCACTTAGGGTCCTACTCTGTAGAGGGGTGCATCAGGCACTTAATGGGGCACCCTGGTGGGGTCCTACTCTGTAGTTCTGTGGTCAGGTATTTGATGGGTAAGCCTCCCTATTGTTCAGCTGCCAGTGCTGGTGTGTAGGGGGAGAGAGGCTATGGTGAGGGCTCCACCCGCTACGCGTGACTCAGCAGTATCGCCTTGCTTCCATGGCTGCCTAGCTTTTCTCCACAGGCACTGCACACCACAAACTCCTCCCTCACATCCCCTTGATCTGTTTCTCTGCAGTCAACAGCAGCCCTTGCCTAGGGACTGCTCCACAATCCCTAAACTCCAGCTCCCAGCCACTGTGCCATCTGGGGTCTGTATGGCTGTGGCAAGGACCTTCTGATTTTTGTTCCATTTAGGCTGCACAGATCAGCTGTTTCACTCTCAGCCTTAAATGTTTCTTCTCTGACTCAGACAGTTGCCCCAGTGTGGGGACTGGACCCCTGCTTCAGTTCCCCCACCTGCTGAGTGCAGGTCCAGTCCTACTAACACTTCTACTTCCCCCCCTAGTTCCTTCTCCTACTGAGTTTTGTGTGGGTCTATACAGTCTTTTCTGCTGATCAGATACTCCTGTCCACTCTCAGTTGGTGTTCTGCATGTACTTCTGTGTCTGAAGATGTATTCCTTCTGTTATCCATGGAGAGAGATCAATTCTTCTGTGTTCAACTTTATAGTCCAACTCTCACATTCATACATGACCACTGGAAAAACCATAGCCTTGATTAGACAGACCTTTGTTGACAAAGTAATGTCTCTGCTTTTTAATATGCTGTCTAGGTTAGTCATAACTTTCCTTCCAAGGAGTAAGCATCTTTTAATTTCATGGCTGTAATCACCATCTGCAGTGATTTTGGAGCCCCCCACTTCCCAAATAAAGTCACCCACTGTTTCCACTGCTTCCCCATTTATTTGCCATGAAATGATGGGACCAGATGCCATGATCTTAGTCTTTTGAATATTAAGCTTTAAGCCAACTTTTCCACTCTCTTCTTTTACTTTCATCAAGAGGCTCTTTAGTTCTTCTTCACTTTTTGCCATAAGGATGGTGTCACTTGCATATCTGAGGTTATTGATATTTCTCCCAGCAATCTTGATTACAGCTTGTGCTTCATCCAGCCCAGAGTTTCTCATGATGCACTTTGCATATAAGTCAAATAAACAGGGTGACAATATACAGCCTTGACGTACTCCTTTTCCTATTTGAAACCAGTCTGTTGTTCCATGTCCAGTTCTAACTGTACAAACCAAAAAAAAAACAATAAGCATATAAACCAAACAACTGCTATATATGTATGACTATATGTTGCATATATTTATATAAGTGGGGAGAATGGTGGGAAAGACACTTACCAAGTATTAAATTTGCTTGCCTCCCAGGAATGAGAAATGGGTGAATGAGGATTAACTATGTATTTTTTATTGCTTCACTTATTATAATAAGCAGCAGTGCTTTAAACTTAACTAAAAGTTTAAAGAAAATAGAAAAATAATTATATTAAAAGAAAATGCCAGATTTTTTTTCTTTAATTTGTTAAGATTTAAAGGTGAGAGTCAATTTCAAGACTGTGAGTTGAAAACCTTCAGTGAATGCAGTTTACGATGGTTTTTCCTGTAATGCAATTATCTGTTTCCTTTCCATTCTTCAGTTATGCTTTTCCGTTTAGGGTCTGTGGGTCCTCCCCAGCTGCTGCAGCAGGCGAGTCTGGGGTACAAGCTCTGAGGTTTTGGTCTTACAGTTTTTATTGTTCCTCTTACTGTGAGCATCCTGAGTGCACAGACATACTCCTTCTAGCTCCTGGCCTCACAGCTCAGATGGTGAGAATGACAGTGTTGGCTGCTTTCTGCAAGTTCTCAGAAAATTGTCTGTTCCTAGAAGCTGCTGAACTTTGAACAACCACTTGAAAAATATCAGTATCTCCCCACTGGGACGCCACCTAAACTGAGAAAGAAAATAACTGGATTACTTGTAAAATATTTGCAGTTCAGAGCCAAGACCCCTCTTCTGTAAAGATGCTAGGTTAGGATAGAATGATTTTTTGAGTGCTGCTGAAACCGGCAGAAAAAGTAACAACAGAACAGGCCAGGCTGGATCTGTGACTCGCAGTGCAATAGTTCTGAACAACCTGTTTAGAACCTCTACAAGCCCCAGTGTCTGAAGAAGACTGCAGAGGAAATCACAGCCTGACGTCTACTACTCTTTTCCTCTCCTTCACTGCAAGCAGCTTTCAGAAAAGCTTCCACCTCCAGGTGACTCAGTCCCTGCTGAGGAAGATGGAATTACAAATGCCCATGGCAGTCTTGGGCAGCACATGTTGGCAGTCTTCTGATCTCCCCGAGTAAAATCTGGTGTGTTCTGACAAGCCCCGGGCTCCACTCTGCTCTGCGTGCATGGCCAGCCTCACGCAGAGCACTGGAGTTGTGTGCGACGCTGCAGCCACAGGTGGAAACGCGACACCCAGTACAGTATGGCAACACTCCATCCTGTCACTATTCCCCACAGTTATCTCAGTTTTATCCTTTTTATGTTTCCTATTAGGCAGCAACATCAGGCTTGATTCCCTGTTTTTGAGCATTTTGAAGAGAGATCATTTTCTTTTGACTGGAGAGAAACGAATGAAGGAAAAAATTGGCAGCATCAACCAGAGTTGCATTATAGGGAAGTTTACAAATATGGAGGAGAGGGATTTTGCTATCCTGCCCAAGAACCATAAGAATCATGCCAAAGGAGCAGCGATTTATATAAGCCATATATTCAGATTCAGTTCATTTCAGTTCAGTCACTCAGTCGTGTCCGACTCTTTGCGACTCCATGAACTGCAGCATGCCAGGCCTCCCTGTCCATCACCAACTCCCAGAATTTACTCAAACTTATGTCCATTGAGATAGTGATGCCATCCAAGCATTTCATCCTCTGTCGTTCCCTTCTCCTCCCTCCCCCAATCATTCCCAGCATCAGGGTCTTTTCAAATGAGTCAGCTCTTCACATAAGGTGGCCAAAGTATTGGAATTTCAGCTTCAGCATCAGTCCTACCAATGAATATTCAGGACTGATTTCCTTTAGGATGGGCTAGTTGGATCTCCTTGCATTCCAAGGGACTCTCAAGAGCTTCTCCAATGCCACAGTTCAAAAGCATCAATTTTTTGGCACTCAGCTTTCTTCATGGTCCAACTCTCACATCCGTACATGACCACTGCAAAAACCATAGCTTTGGCTAGATGGACCTTTGTTGGCTCTGGAGAAAGGGGTTTCTGTGAAGAAAGTCTTCTTCCTGGTCACTGAGCATGGTGACAATGAGAAATAAGGAAAATCTAGCCTAGATTCAGAGATACCTTCTAAATAAAGTCAGAAGATTTGATTTGTGTTCCATTCTGCCACTTACTAGTCATGTGATGTTGGTCAGTTAATCTTCTAAGCCTTGGTTCACTACCTCATAGAGAAATAGTATTATTATTATTACTGGCATTATTAAATAAGAGGTAGACAATTGATACTTTGAATTACATTGATACAATGAATTACTTTGCATGAATTAAAAGGGAATGAAATGATCTCTATCTATCAACATGGCTAGTTTTAAAATCCATTTTATGAGTAAAATAAAGGGAAGTTGTTGAATAAAATATGTCTGTTAACATATATATATATATATAAATGCCACAAAATAACAGTATGTATTTTCCATGAGTACATGTATACATATATGTCCATGTTAATAATGATAAAGGGCCTTAACATATATTACCATATAAACCCAAAGCAGCTATTTACCTCTAGGAAAAGAGACCAGATGAAGATGTGAACAGAAAGGACTTATGCCTTATCTGTAATGTTCCAATAATGTTCCAACTTTTTAAAAATGAGAAGGTATTCATCTCTTAAAGTCAGTTCAATATATAACTTTTTTATTGGAGTATAGTTGATTTATAACGTGTTAATTTCTGATGTGGCAAAGTGATGCGATTCAATTATACATTTATATACACACATTCCTTTTTGTTTTCCTTCCTGTCATGGTTTACCACAGGATATTGAACATAGTTCCCTGTGCTATACAGTAGGGCCTTTTTGTTTATCCGTCTGCTAATCCTAATCCATCTCTCCCCAACCCTGCTTGGCAACCACAAGTCTGTTTTCTAGGTCTGTGAGTCTGTTTCTGTTTCATAGATAAGTTCATTTGTGTCCTATTTTAGTTCCACAATTTTAAGCTATTTTAAAACAATCATAAGATAAAATTAATTATGAAGATTATAGCTTTAACTTATCTTCTTTCTTTGAAACCAGAAGTGGTTTCCCATGGGGGGTCAATGGAGATTTCTGAATGCTTGTTACAATCAGTTCAATCTTCCACTAACTGGTCTACTATAGAGCAAAGAGCTGAAGGTTGCTTTTTCTTATTTATCCATTTAAAAGATGAGTTGGAGACATACACAGGGCATTCCAGGGGGCTCTGTCAGTGGGTCTGGGACAACTAAAGAAGAGGATTTAGGGGCAGTGAACCATAAAGCTGGTGCCTCCAGTTCAAGAGAAGAGGAAGAACCAGGGATGCTGAGCTGGGATTGAAGAGTCCTCAGTTGCTTAACACTAGCTCCAAAGTTTGGAGCTAAGGCTTTTTAAAAATTCTGTTTATGTAGAAATAAGTTCTCTTATAATGACTGGTGCAGTTATTCAGCCACAGTGAGGCTGCTGCAGGCTTCACTGTGAACTGCAGGAACCCCAGGTTTCTAGCCTGGAAGCCGCTTGTGGTAACACAAGGCTAACAAGGCTACTTGTGCTAACACAGTTTATAATGAATAAGGTTTAAAGTCTTTGTCTTTTACACCCTGTCCAACATTTGTACAAAGATGCTAGGCTTTGGGTGGTAGTAGGCAGAAGTGTGCTTTGAACTATTGCAGCAGGTGTCCTCTGACTCAAGCAGCCTGTGTGAAGATTGCCCTTACTCACTTGGCCTCCTGTCTCCAACTGGAAAGGTCAGGATTGACAAAGAAGCATGGTATTATTATCTCTATGACAACTAAAGAAGAGGATTTAGGGGCAGTGAACCATAAAGCTGGTGCCTCCAGTTCAAGAGAAGAGGAAGAACCAGGGATGCTGAGCTGGGATTGAAGAGTCCTCAGTTGCTTAACACTAGCTCCAAAGTTTGGAGCTAAGGCTTTTTAAAAATTCTGTTTATGTAGAAATAAGTTCTCTTATAATGACTGGTGCAGTTATTCAGCCACAGTGAGGCTGCTGCAGGCTTCACTGTGAACTGCAGGAACCCCAGGTTTCTAGCCTGGAAGCCGCTTGTGGTAACACAAGGCTAACAAGGCTACTTGTGCTAACACAGTTTATAATGAATAAGGTTTAAAGTCTTTGTCTTTTACACCCTGTCCAACATTTGTACAAAGACGCTAGGCTTTGGGTGGTAGTAGGCAGAAGTGTGCTTTGAACTATTGCAGCAGGTGTCCTCTGACTCAAGCAGCCTGTGTGAAGATTGCCCTTACTCACTTGGCCTCCTGTCTCCAACTGGAAAGGTCAGGATTGACAAAGAAGCATGGTATTATTACCTCTAATTTCAGGAAATAAGAATTCCAAAAACTTAACCTATTTGCTTACAACTGAATAGCTGTAATGTAGTCAGAGCAGAATTTTTCTGATCCCATATCTCCAAACTACCATGCCAAAAAAAAATTAGTGTTTTTTAAAATTAATTTATTTTAATTGGAGCCTAATTACTTTACAATATTATAGTGGTTTTGTCATACATTGACATGAATCAGCCACAGGTGTACATGCGCTCCCCATGCTGAACCCCCCTCCCTCTTCCCTCCCCATCCCATCCCTCAGGGTCATCCTAGTGCACCAGCCCTGAGCACCCTGTCTCATGCATCGAACCTGGACTGGCGATCTGTTTCACACATGATATTATACATGTTTCAGTGCCATTCTCCCAAATCATCCCACCCTTGCCCTCTCCCACAGAGTCCAAAAGTCTGTTCTTTACATCTGTGTCTCTTTTGCTATCTCATATATAGGGTCATTGTTGCCATCTTTCTAAATTTCATATATATGCATTAGTATACTGTATTGGTGTTTTTCTTTCTGACTTACTTCACTCTGTATAATCAACTTCAGTTTCATCCACCTCATTAGAACTGATTCAAATGCATTCTTTTTAATAGCTGAGTAATATTCCATCCTGTATATGTGCCTCAGCTTTCCTATTCATTCATCTCCTGATGGACACCTAGGCTGCTTCCATGTCCTGGCTGTTGTAAACAGTGCTGCGGTGAACATTGGGGTACACGTGTCTCTTTCAATTCTGGTTTCCTCAGTGTGGTTTTGTGTGCTACATTCTGCTTCCTCCTGTGCATTGATGTTCTTGTAAGGCCACCCTATGCAATATTCTCTTTGTGCCTCTCCAGAGCACAGAGATACAAGGCTGTGTCTGTAGGCACCACCTTTTTGATGTACAAATTTGTTGTGTTGGCTGTATTATCTGAGTAAAACCGTTCTGTGGCAAAATTGGCATATCCTTTTCCAGAGTACCCCCACTGTCTATAAAGAATATATTCCGGCTCCTCATTTGGATACTGTCGATACCAGAAGAGATTAACAAAGCTCATAGTTGAAGTATAGTAATTACAGAAGAGGCTCACAGTCTTCCCCTCTGCTCCAGACACTTCTGACTCCTGGGATCTAATCCAGTCTGCTCTTCTCGGCCCTGAAACACAAAGCAGACCTCAGCCAAGGCTCACTCAGGCTGCCTCCTCCAGGAGGGCAACTCAGATGCAGGACAGGACTCAGTTACCTGGAAGGGCCAGTGCTAGAAGTGAAGTGAAGATAAACTTCATAGTCATCATTTCTTCTGGATCTTTCATTAATGTGTTTACGTTATTTGGTGACTGCTTCGAAGAGGACGGTGTCTCAGAATCAAGTCACTGGGTTTCAGATCAGAAATGGGAGGAGCTCAACTGAACTACATAAGGAGTATTTTTTTTTTTTTTAAGAAACAGATCTATTTTTTCTTGCAGAGACTTTGAAAAACACTGGTGCTTGAAATAATGTGAACGTCCCACATCTTTCTACACTTATTTTTTCATGTTTGTGAACAAGATGAAATGGAAAGTATAAATGCTTAACTTTCCATAGTGGTAATTCCTGTAGGTTGAGGTTATAGGTGTTTCAAGTTTTCTTTCTTTTTTTTTATGACAAATAAATACTGGTCTTGTAATTAGAAATATTTCTTTTGGTGACAGGTTACTATTTTGAGATGTAAATTCTGTTGGTTCTTGTTAAAAGAAGGAAACAGGAATGAATGAAAAAGAAACTGTTCCCATTTCAGCTGCATTTTTCACTCCAGGACTAAACTAAATTGCAAGCTCTTCATTTCCCTGAGCCAATGACCAGCTGTGAGAGAAATCATGTTCTTTGTGTCTCAGGGGTCTTCTTGGAAAAAAAAAAACAGGCAAGCAAATAAACAAAAAGTCTTACATCAATGTTTTCTTTTGGAAGTCTAGGTAGATTCACCAAAGTAAAAAACAGAAAAAAGGAGGGGATGGAAGGCCATAGTCTAGAATGGTAGGGTAGCTTCTTAGAGTCCAGAAAGGGCAGAGCACGTTTGCTTTGACTGGTGGGTGAGAGGACCTGTTGCTCGTGGAGGTCTGTGTTTTAAGTGGCATCAATGCCCAGAATGCCATTTGTGTAAATGCCCTCCTTGTATAGCTCTGAACTAGTGCAAACACATGTATTCAAATACTCCAAAGGAGATTTTGGTCATGAGAGATGCCTTTCCATCAAGACACCATGTATGTATTTTGAGATACAGACTTAGGGCTGTGGGAGCTTATAAAAACTCATTTATGTTTTGAGTGTATCGCCTGAGGACTTTCTGGTTGTATTGTGAAGAGGTGGGATACCCTGGATTCAAGCATGTCAGACAAGGAAAAAAAAAGCAAGGGGTGAGGAGAACCTTAAAAATCCTGTTGAATAAGAAACATATTTTTAAAGGCAGAAGCTTAACTAAAACAACATAGTTGATTTAGTGGGAATTAAACTAAGAACACTTGAGTAACAAGGTGATGGCTTTGTTCTGTTTCTTTAACTTAATGTTATCCTATAAACACTGTTGATATCACTTCATAATCTCTATATTTTTGAATGTTGAGTTTTAAGCCAGCTTTTTGACTCTCCTCTTTCACTTTCATCAAGAGGCTCTTTAGTTCCTGCTTTCTGCCATAAGGGTGGTGTCATCTGCATATCTGAGGTTATTGATATTTCTCCCAGCAATCTTGATTCCAGCTTGTGCTTCATACAGCACAGCATTTCTCATGATGTACTCTGCATATAAGTTAAATAAGCAGGGTGACAATATATAGCCTTGATGTACTCCTTTCCCAATTCGGAACCAGTCTGTTGTTCCATGGCCGGTTCTAACTGTTGCTTCCTGACCTGCATACAGATTTCTCAGGAGGCAGGTAAAGTGGTCTTGTATTCCCATCTCTTGAATTCTCCACAGTTTGTTGCAATCTACATAGTCAACGGCTTTGGTGTAAACAATAAAGCAGAAGTAGATGTTTTTCTGGAATTCTCTTGCTTTTTCGATGATCCAACGGATGTTTGCAATTTGATCTCTGGTTCCTCTGTCTTTCCTAAATCCAGCTTGAACATCTGAAAGTTTATCGTTCATGTACTGTTGAAGGCTGGCTTGCAGAATTTTGAGCATTACTTTGCTAGCATGTGAGATGAGTGCAATTTCTGAAAAAGCTGGCTTAAAACTCAACATTCAAAAAACTAAGATCATGGTATCTGCTCCCATCACTTTGTGGCAAATAGATGCGGAAAAATGGAAGCAGTGAGAGACTGTTTTCTTGGGCTCCAAAGTCACTGCAGATGGTGACTGCAGCCATGAAATTAAAAGACACTTGCACCTTGGAAGAAAAGGTATGACCAACCTAGACAGTATAAAACCAGAGACATTACTTTGCCGACAAAGGTCCGTCTAGCCAAAGCTATGGTTTTGCCAGTAGTCATATATGGATGTGAGATTTGGACTGTAAAGAAAGCTGGGTGCTGAAGAATTGATGCTTTTGAACTGTGATGTTGGAGAAGACTCTTGAGAGTCCCCAGGACTGCAAGGAGATCCAACCAGTCCATCCTAAAGGAAATCAGTCCTGGGTATTAATTGGAAGGATAGATGCTAAAGCTGAAACTCCAATATTTTGGCCACCTGATGCAAAGAACTGACTCATCTGAAAAAACTCTGATGCTGGAAAAGATTGAAGGCAGGAGGAGAAGGGGAAAACAGGATGAGATGGTTAGATGGCATCACTGACTCAATCAACATGAATTTGAGCAAGCTCCAGGAGTTGGTGATGGACAGGGAAGCCTGGTGTGATGCAGTCCATGCAGTCACAAAGAACTGAACATGACTGAGCCACTCACCTGAACTGAATCTCTATATTTTAGAATATTTTTAAAAATATGCTCTAACAAGTAGGCTCCATCCTATGGGTGAATATTTAAGTTGTTTTTAAATATAGCACCTCAAGTTTCATGTTTCTCTTTTTTTTTTCTTCTAGTAAATTTCTTCTTTAGGAAAAATTCAGTAGAATTCATGGGATTCATGACTATTTATATAGCCATCTGCTGAGAATGAAAAGGACCTACTTTATCTTGATGAGTTATTGTCAAGAATGACAAGGGAGATGGCCAGGTAAAAACCATGTCCCAGGTCGTCATAGAAGGGCCCTGCATTCAGTCTATATGTTGAAAATCTCATAAACTCCCGTCCTTAACATGCATGAAAGGAGTAACTAAAATTATGAAATATTTTAAACAGATTGAAAAGCAGATCAAATAACGCAATAATAGACTTTCTTTACCCACCACATGAATTTTATAAATGTTAAAAATCTATCATAGCTTATAAACATTTATACATGACTGTACATTTAATTCATTGGAGGCTAAGTGTCTGACAGGTCTTGTGTATGGGAAAACTTGAAGGCATGTGGGCTGTAAATTGCTGAGGGTAAGATGATTTCTACAGTGAATAATGAGTTATCACTGTAATTTTTATTTTTCAGTTTTTGGCCTTGTACACATCTTGAGGATTAAGGATGGGGGAGGGTGTAAGATAAAAACCCAGTTTACATACAACTTTCGAGGAACACACCTCCTGCATTAAGGAAAGCCATCTGCAGAGTGATTAGTCATCAGCCTCCTAGACCTTTTCCTTCCTAGGACTTCAAATGAGAAAATAAATGCTTTGTCTTGTTCTTCCTGTTGCCTTCCCTTTGTATCTGCCATAGGGTTTTCTACTTCAATTTTGTAGCCTTAAATAAATTAAAGCTGAGTTCTTATCCCATCCCTGGCTTCTGGCTCTTTATGTGGAAAAAAAAGGAGGAAAGAAACATGGGCAGAGAGGTGTGTGCAGGCTGCAGAAAGGCAGCGAAATCCTGGCACAGTTTACTCTGTTTCCTCCTTTGAATGATCGTCTGCTGTTCTCCTGCTCTGTGCCCTCCTTTCCTGGGCAATGTAATCAGTGCTGTGCTCAACTTGCAATGTATTTTCTTAACACTCATGAGCCCAAGTTGTCTTTATTGTCTGAATTCTTCTACAGAGAGGGTATTAGAACACTCCACTTATAGGTTAGTCTTTGAAATCAATTATCAGGAGAAATAGGTCATTTGTAGCTTTAATACCTTCCCAGTTTAAGGGATAGCATTAATCTGCAGTGCTTTGAAGAGCTAGCAGTGAAAATTCTTGTTTTAATGCCATGCTGTGTGGTCATGTATTGTTCTTGTTATAATCCAGCAACACTGTGTATGTTAGATAATAACCCTATAATGCAGTTTCAGTTTCCTGGGATTTTGATATTTTAAAATAAAGCATATTGTATTTTTTTTCTCCTTGCAGGCAGTTTAAACAGTAAAGAATATTATAATGGAGAAAAATAATAAATAGTACTAAGACTTTGGGTTTCCCAGGTGGTGCTAGTGGTAAAGAATCTGCCTGCCAATGCAAAGAGGTGCACTGTAGATGTAAAGTAGATGTAGAGAGATGCAGGTTCAATCTCTGGGTCAGGAAGATCCCCTGGAGGAGCAAATGGCAACCCTCTCTAGTACTGTTGCCTGAAGAATCCCATGGACAGAGAGCTGGCTGGCTACAGTCCATGGGGTCGCAAAGAATAGGACAGAACTGAAGTGATTTAGCACACACACACACACACACACACTACTCAAAGGCAGCTATCAATAATATTGTTGCAAACATTTTGGTGTTGTTTAATTCACATGTTATTGTGAACATGTAACTTTATTCATGTGTCAAATGTACTACTCTGATGTTCTGTGCATTTCTCTGGTATAAAATTGTGGTCATGCTGTGCATAATTCCGCCCCCCCCCCCTTCATGATATATAACATGGGGCATGTATTGGAGAAAGCATAGCCTTTGGAATTGGATAGTCTTAATTTCAAATTCTATCAGTTATTTTTATGGGGGGCAGATACGTTAGTCTTCCTGAAATTGCATTCCCTGATCTGTTAACAGGGAATAGGAACAATGATTAATCAGAGTTAGTTTGAAAATTCAGTGAAGTAATATTTGTAAAGTACAAGAAAGAAAGAAAGTGAAGTCTCTCAGTCGTGTCTGACTCTTTGTGACCCCATGAACTGTAGCCTACCAGGCTCCTCTGTCCATGGAATTTTCCAGGCAAGAGTATTAGAGTGGGTTGCTATTTCCTTCTCCAATAAAGCACATAGTATTTACTCTCATCTCAATTGTTTTCATTACAAACTCTTTGTAAATACAATAAATATGATGAAAGAATATTTCATGGAAAAATATGCCATAAGTCAACAAGGCTAAGCTTATGTTAGTTTTGCATAACTCGGGTTGGCTAACACTTGGTTTTTTGGGGGGGACACTGCTTAAGATACTAAATGTCCAAATTAATGTGTAATATCTTAAGAAAATTCTACCATATCATTTTCATGAAGCACCTAGTATAAGCAACAACACTCAAATAAGGGAGTGAGTAAGAATACTGAAAGGAGGGAAGAAAAATTTTAGTTTGAATCAAGCAATGATGCCTTGGTTTTCACTTTTTGCTCTTTGCTAATAGGTCCAGCAAAAAAGTTGCAGGGAGAACTTTACCTGCAAATAAGTGTATTCTAGGTGGGACTAGAAAATAAAAACTAAACTAAACTTTTTGTCCATTGATGCTGTCAGGTAAAGTCAATGATGGGTGGTGCACTTGCTAGTTGCTGGTGCAATCCTGGTAAAAGGCTTTCTTTCTACCACAGGCCATAATGGTGTGGTAACGGAGTTGGTAGTCTCTGAAAATATTAGCTATGCTGACGTCCGTAGCAAAGCACTAATAGAGTGATATGAGTTGGTCTGAGCTGAGACTCATTAAGCTTCCTGAGTAATTGTCAACATGGACACTAGGATCTTGACCAATAGTTGCTTTTCTTATAGCGTGATTTTGAGGGCATGGATGATTTAGCAAGAAACCCATCTAACAGTTGCAGGAGCCTCGGCTGTAGCATTTGGGTCCAGGCTGCAGGTGTCTAGAGAGCACTGTGCCTCCGCTGCACAGAAGTAGGTGGCTGAGTCTCCAGGCTCGGTGACTGTGATGTGCAGGGTGCTGAGAAGTTCTTTTCTGTCTAATGTGCCTCTTAATCTTCCTGACGTCTTCTCAATCCCAGTTGAAATCAATGCAAATAGAAATGTGGGAACTTTCTCTTCCTGCTTATACCAGTGCAGGCTTTGAAAGTTAGTCACTTTGTAACTGCAACTGAGAGCTGCATTGCTTCCCTCATGGACAATCAGAGATGGGGGGCTCTGTATCACTTGGTCATCACTCTTCACCACTGTTTAGAAAAGATCAATAAATAAATTGGTTAGAGAAAGAACGATGTCAGGTCAAATCTTGTCAGAGATCATAAATATTCTCCAGTAAAAACATTAGATGCTCCCAGATAAGTCAGAATGAATTTCAGTTTCCTCCCTTGTGTTTTCTGAGGATTAATCCTCAGATTTTCCTACTGTCCCTCATCTTTTACATTAATAGTTGTGCTACTTACAGCTCAGTTGAAGCCAGAAGATCACTAGGGAAGCTCGTGGCCATGTCTCCATCCTTCACTTCTTGGGTTTGTTTTCACTGCCCCAAGCTTTCCTTTTTTAAACCAACGCCCTCTCTCTCTCTAGCACATGTATGTGCATGCATGTGTCCAGATACACAGACACACAGACACAGACACACACACCACAAAGTGGAAATAGCAATCTGACTGTTTAGCCAGCCAGGAAAACAAGTATCATTTAGCTCTAACTCAGATTCAAATCCCTCCCATCAGTCACGCAGGGGAGTTATTTAAAACAGAGCACTGCCATCTTGTGAGCTGGTGAAGAATAGCTGTAAACTTGAATCCCCGTGTTTTAACAGTGATGATAGGTTCTCCCAAAATTGCGTCACCATCGAAGGACAAACTACTCAAAGCTACCCATACTGCTAATAGTGGTTGTGGCTCAGTGAAGGCAGAGGGAAACGGTACACTAGAAAGTTAGAAAATGCTGTCAGTTCCAGGAGAAACCCACGTTGTGGGGTGAAGGGCTGAAGCATTCTGTGGAGAGCTGAAACAGAGGAACAAGTGGGGAGAGAGGCAAAACTTCTTTCCCAAAACTCCTTTAAAGACTCACTATTGATCTCATTCTCCTGGAAGACACGAGAGCCACTAGAAAATAGGCAACCCATTGATTCTCCCAGGGTCTTCAAATTTGGAATTATTAAATATAAAATATCTATGTATGCAGCATTAAAAAGATAATACAGGAAGTCAATGACGAGAAAAGAATCAAGATGATAAAAACTGGCCAGGTGGATTGGATAAAGAACCAAATATAACTTTCATAAATGATATAATGTAATTGTTGGATGTAGTAATTCAGTGGATGGGCCAAACAATAGATTAATAGAAGTAAAAGGATAATTCATGAATTGAAAGATAGATGTGAACTTTTGTGAATTCAGTATAACATAGAATCTCCAAGGGAGAGACCTGAGAGTTACATTTTTTAAACCAGCAACTCAGGTTATTTATATAAACAGCCACATTTTAGAAATATTGCCAAGTCAAAGAGAAGATTTTAAAAGAAATCAGAAAGAAAAAAAAGTTATTGACAAAAGAATGGCAATGACACTGAGCAGATGTATCAAAATCAGCAATGGAAGCTATAATATAATGGAAAATATCTTCAAAAGGCTGATAGAAAATAGCTATTGACCTAGAATTATGAGTAAACTATCTTTGAGAATGAGGTTAAAAAAAAATGAGGTTGAAATTAGGGCTACAGACTTTGTCCCCAGCAAATGTTCAGTTCTAAAGGGTGTACCATAGGAAGAAAGGAGCAAAAGCAATCTCTCAGAATGAGGCTTCCCTGATGGTCCAATGGTTAGGGCTTTGAGGTCTCAATGCAAGGGATGTGGGTTCCATTCCTAGTCAGGAAATGAAGATTCCTCATGCAGCTAGGTGTGATCAAACACACACACACACACACACACACACACACACACACACACACACACATGGGAAATCTCAGACGGAAGATCTGAGATGCAGAAAGGGATTGTGATCAAGGAACTGCTTTAAAGTAATTCAGCTGGGTGAGGGTGAGAAGGGATGGAGGAGTATGAATGAAGAAAAATTACTCATGCTGAGATTACTGATAATTGTTGAATTCCAGTGAGGCATACCTATATTATTATTCATATTATTCTATCTTCCTCTGTACATATTTCAAAATGTCCATAATAAAACATCAATTTAAAAATATCTACTGAGATACTCTTGCAATTTTTTCTTTTAATCTGCTAAATTGAAATTACATGAAAGCATGTTCACATTTTCAGTCCTGTCCAACTCTTTGTGACCCAATGAATTTTCCTAATGTTGTTTTCCACACATTTCTAAAATGAACTCTAATTACTCATATTATTTTATGATATGTATGTATTCATTACAGCTTAGATTTGCCAATATTTTTAATTTT
>SJYC01021508.1:0-13347 GCA_006408675.1 Madoqua kirkii | reverse complement strand
TGAGATGAGTCCAATTGTGCGGTAGTTTGAGCATTCTTTAGCATTGTCTTTCTTTGGAATTGGAATGAAAACTGACCTTTTCCAGTCCTGTGGCCACTGCTGAGTTTTCCAAATTTGCTGGTATATTGAGTGCAGCACTTTCACAGCATTATCTTTCAGAATTTGAAACAGCTCAACTGGAATTCTATCACCTCCACTAGCTGTGTTCGTAGTGATGCTTTCTAAGGCCCACTTGACTTCACATTCCAGGATGTCTGGCTCTAGGTGAGTGATCACATCATCATGATTATCTGGGTTGTGAAGATCTTTTTTGTACAGTTCTTCTGTGTATTCTTGCCACTTCTTCTTAATATCTTCTGCTTCTGTTAGGTCCATGCCATTTCTGTCCTTATCGCCACCCTTAAGTAATTTTATTAGTAGGTTCAGGCCTTCTCCAGCATCCTGCTTGTACCACAGCAAGAGGTTTAATGTGCTTGAGGAATTGCAGTTCATAGAGAAGTCCTCTCCCTCCTGAATGGACATAGACTGAGGACTCTGGTTCAGCTGTTGGGCACTCACACTTATTTAGAAAATCAAAGGAAGATATGCAAAATCATTTTAAATCACCTTTCTGAGAGCTGCAGTGGACACTCTTTCCCCCGTAACTCCCCAGCCTTGGCTCTGTGCTTTTCCCTTTTCTTCTTCTTTTCCCCACCCCCTCTCTCTCATTTCTCCTTCTGTTTCTCTTTTCATAGACCGAGTTATACCTCACTTCCTTTTCTCACAGATTTTCTACCCCTGAATTCCCTGTGCAAGGTTCAGAAACCCTCAATACTCACATGTCAAGTGCATCCATAGGATTATTAATAAATCTTCAAGGAACATCCCTATCACTTATTTCAGCAAAGAAATTACTTCCTAAAAGGGCTTTTTTTTTTGCTTCGGGAAACTCCCCTGGGCTTAGAGGAGCACTATGAATGCTGTCGTAATGTTAAAATATATGCTGTTCTGTGTACCAGCCTGTCTGATCTCTAACTGGAGGTTTCTCTGAATTTTGAGCGAACCTTGAAAGCTAATAGGAACACAGGCAGTGCCCCCTTATGGTTAATCGCTACATTGCTGCCTGAGAGGTTTTTAAAACGGATTTCCCATTCACTTGGTGGATGCTTCCTGGGTACTCATTATCTGCTAGGGAAACAGAGAGACATTAGCAAGATAGGAACTCTGCTCCTGAGTACCTTATAATATCTCTTAAGAAAATCAGTGAAAGCTACTCTTGTGCTTAAGCTGCTGCGTAGTCATTTCCTTCTCCATGACTAAGCATAATGAACTAAAGACATATATTTTTCTGTTTCTTTCTGAGAACCTATCGAAATGACAGTAAAAAAAAAATTTTTTTTAAAGTTACGAATGCCAAAGGATTCATACAACAAGCAAGAAATGACAGCAGGTGAGATATTTTGGGAATTGAGAGTGGACAGAGAAGTGGTAACTGGATTAGCTGAAGGAAGTTGAATCTTGAGGGCCCAATGAATGAAATGCTAAAAAAAAAAATCCAGGTGCCTTGAAAGTTGAAAGCCTATTTTTCTGAAGATTATGAATAAAAGATCTTAAGACTCTGGGATGCCAGTCTCAGTTGAGAATGAAGTGAGGCCATCTTCTGCTCAAATCCAGATTTATAACCTATTACATATAAATGAATTGGGCTTTCCAAGTGGCTCAGTGCAAACCTGCAATACAGGAGGCACAGGTTCAATCCCTGGGTTGGGAAGATCCTCTGGAGAAGGAAATGGCAACCTGCTCCAGTGTTCTTGCCTGGAGAATCCCATGGAGTCTTGTGAGTATGGGGTTGTAAAAGAGATGGGACATAACAACTAAACACCAATAAGTACAAATGAGCATCTGATATCACTAGATATTTGAAAAAAAATCACACTTAACATGAAAGGCAAAGGCAAAAAACAAATAAACAAAACAAAACAAACCTAAAAGAGAAAAGAACCTTTGAAAAGACAATGCAGAAAGAAGGTTGCCATTACTCATTAATGCGGTGGTGTGAATATTTCAACTTTTTTTAAAGAAGAAAATAAAGCTCTGAATAAGCAAAATGAAGCTTTAGAGGGGAAATTTTGCTTAAAAAAAAACAAAAAACTTGATTCTCCATCTTGGAGTTTCAACCTCCTATGCTCTAGGCTGAGAAGCTGAGGAAGACCTCATAAACTTCCACCGTGTCCTGACCAGAGTATCTGTCTTTATAGACCAGGGATTTCCACTTCTGATTTTCCAAGTGTATTAATTTCCTCCTTTGAGTATCAATTCCAAATCTTGGTTTGCCTGAGATTCACTTCTGGTTGTGTATTTACCTTGTCTCTTCTCTATCTTTACTGTGTAGTTGACTTAATATGAATCACTGTCTCTGACCAAGTAAAAATACTGATAACCTTACCTTTCTTTTTAAGATGATTCTGCATTATTTTAGTGGAGAAATGCATTAAGAAAAAGAAAACAAAAAGCATCTTCAAAAATCCAGAAACATCTTCATTAGATGAAAACAAATTTGCATTAATCTACTCCTATCTTAATGGAATGTGGGCGGCTCAGAGATGACAAGATGAGAGGTTTATCACTAGGTCTCTTGACCCTCTTGTGATCACCATGGCTGTGGCTGTAATAACAATGAGGAGCTATTGTTCTGATTTTCCATGAGACCAGCTGCCTCAGCCTTAAATGCCTCCCCATTTTCTTGAGAATTCTATCAATATATTTCTATCCTCTAAGGGAAAATAGGCCAGCTACAGTGTATGAAGGTGACATTAAGCACTGGGATAAACATGGTGTGCAATTCTGGATGATCAATTTAAAGCATTTTTTTTCATATATTGAAACAAATAAGGTTATATTACAGAGTAGAATGTAACATGTGAATTTCATGAACATGGGATTTCAGAGAAATTTCATACATATAGGGAACCATATCTCCCAGACTTCCAAGACTATATCCTCACTCTCCCAGATTGTTAGTGGTAATCTGTAGGGAAAAAAAAAAAAAAAAACACTCCGGTTACTAAGATATATGTTATATATGTCTAAAGTGTGCAACAATACTTTATGTGTGCAATAACAAAATATTTCTATAGCAACCTAAACCTAAGAAATACCATTGCTGTGTATTCTAATTTATTTATTTGGATTCTGTTCTAATTGAAATTGCTAAGACAGAAAATCAAGGCATAGCAAATGCCTGTAGTGAGCTTGTTCAGGAAGAAAATCCTGCATTAGTAGAATGGATTATTTCTATTTCACGTTGTAAAAGAAGAAAGATACCAATCAGGAACCCCAATAAAACAAAATGAAGTAATAATCAGCAAATCACTTTTGAGTGCAGGATACTCACAGCTCCAGGGCTGCACATACTGTCCCCTGGGAGAGATTTTGGAATCAAAGTAGGTCTAGCTCATGGACCTGGCAGGATCAGAAGCAAAATGACCCAGGTTCCACCATTTTCTGATAGGCGGTTTGGAAAAGTGGGTGCAAAGCATCACCTGCCTCCAGTTTCCAGGTTAGTGGGCAATGACTATGAGAAAAAATTTGGTAATGGCACCTAATGAAAGGAAAACAGTGGAGGTGAGGACCAACCACAAGATGGACGAGTGGCCTCTGTGTCTCTGGAGTGGCTGTGTTTCCTGTGTTTCCCTAGAAATCAAGATCTCAGAAGCATTCCTTGACGGGAATTTTTCTGCCTCTCAGTTTTCTCATCAGCAAAATGAAGATAATAATATCTCCATTTGATGTCTTCTCCTATATTAGATATAAATGAATATGGTTCTTTAAATGTGTATTATACACCATTATTTCCATGATTGTTATGAAAATGAAATCCATCTTACATAACAGATGCTGCCAATTATTATGTGTAGTGTCAAGCAATAGAATCTTTATCCCTTTTCCTTTCTGTAGTATATTATGCTTCTGAACAAATTTGAATAAAAATGTATTTCTGAAAAATCCCGACACTATGGTGTGGCACCCGTGCTCAGGGGACCTGCCCTACACACAGGCACATGACCTACACTATGGTTTGAAAGTGTGGGAAGCTGTTTTACCATGAAACATCCTTCTTCCCAAACTGTCACAGCAACTGAAAGTATAACATTTGAGGTGACTCCTTTTCAATCTCCTCTAACATTTCCCTTTTTGAATACAATCTGGGAGAGCTAATCCAGTATGTTGTATTGAAATGAAAGTTAGAGTACAAAGTGTTCCGTTTTACAGATTGATTTGGGAATGGAATCCATAAAGTGAAAGAAAATTTTGGAAAGCAATTCAGTGACTAGAAACAATAGGCTTTGAATGGACAAAAGGGGTAGTAGAGAGTCACTGGGGTACAAGAAGGGTTGGTAAGAAGCAAGAGCAGAGATGGAAGGGAGGCAAATAAAGGCACAGAGATGGTGAAGAACTAAAGACAAAATATGTACATGTCTTAGTTCCGTTCCATCTGGCCCTAAGTTCTGATCTTTTTATCAACAGCAATAAGACAAGCAGAAAAAGTCTGAAAATTGAGCTCTGCCACAGGACCGAGTATGATCTGTTTCTTTGTGAAGCTAAGTCAAAGGTGAGGGGGCTGCAGCCCTTGGGAGGTGAGAACAGGTGAGGCCATGTTGGAGAAGTATAAGAGCAGATTAGGCATAGCTCTATATCTTTTCTCTTCTTCTCTCTCTCTTGTCTATCTACCTATCTATTTGTCTATCTCTATATTTACAATAAAAACTCAGAAGAAAATATTGCCCTTGACTCTGCCCAGTATGACAAGCTTGCTGTTCTAGTACTCATGGTAGAGTTTTCATATGCCATAAGGAACCCAATAAATGACTGAGAATTTCTTTCTATTAACATGGTGTGTGAATAACAGATGGGAAAGAGTCTCCTTGGGACAATTAAAGCACAAGATTTGTGAACAGTTATTGCAGCAATCACTGACATTCATGCTATTCTCACCCCATGAGGTTCTACCCACTAAAATGTAACAATTACCAGAACAAAAAGTCAAATTAAATTTCAGAATGAAAGCATAGCTTCCTGTGCTCCCGCTCCTTTATCTCCTTTTTCAGGAATGAGACAATAACATCTTCCTTGGCTTCTCATTCTGGCACGTGTCCCAGCCACCCCTCGGGAGCCCTGTGTTGGGGAGCACCTGTGGTCCAGCTGTATGTTTGGGGACAGCCTGTAAAGATCTGGAATCACTGTGCATCTCCCCTGCAGAGTAGATGCCCAAGTGACTGGACTGGAGGTTGTGATATGCAGGAAAACTTGCTGCCTTTTTCTCATCCAAATTGACAGTTATTTTTCACTGACTCTTTTCTTCCCTAAATTTCCATAGCACCACCAAGAATATCAGACCTTCGCTATGCTTTTGTTTCTACCAGTATAAGGCATGAGAGGTTGCTGATGAATGGCAGTTTATGGTGAAATCTTTCTCCTCTTGGATGAGCAGGGATCATGATCTGTGCTCCAGTTCTTGGATACTCGACTTGCTCAAAAAGTAATATATATATTACATATATATATATTCACATAAAATGTCCAAGCTCTTATTAGAAATGTTTTTTCTTTCCCTTGTCTTGTTCCCTCCAGGTGGCAACTTTACCACATCAGTATAAAGTTTGTCTATTTCTACTTGTATCTGGGTCTCAACAGCCTTCCCAAGACAGAAAGTGACTCACTTCCTGCCCTTAGGAAGTTGTCATGATCTCCTAACTCTCCTACATTTAGCCACATACTCACAGGCTGCCTGCAACTCAAGTGTCCCTATGAGAACTTGCAGAAGAGTCTCTGTCCCTTGATTTCTTAGGAATCACAGCTGAGTCAGGTTTTCTTGAGTTGGCTTTCCTAGAGGAGGTCACTTTAGCTCAGGGATGATGACTCTTCTGAGAGATCTCATTTATGCAGGAGACTGAATCAGTCAGAGATCAGACCTAGCTTCTTGTTTGTCCAGCACTATACAAATCTAAACTCAAATACTTTTTAGACACTACCATACTTTGGCTAGACTGAGAAATGTTGAATAATTACTAACTTTTCAGAAATTAATTTATATATGAGTTACACATATTTATTGCAACAGATAGCTCAGACAGTGAAGAATCCGCCTGCAATGAGGGAGTCCTGGGTTTGATCTCTGGGTTGGGAAAATCCCCCGAAGGAGGGCATGGTAACCTATTCCAGTCTTATTGCCTGGAGAATCCCATGGACAAAAGAGCCTGATGGGCTACAATTCATAAGGTCACAAAGAGTTGGACAGGATCAATAAGCTCAGATATGCAGATGACACCACCCTTATGGCAGAAAGTGAAGAAGAACTAAAGAGCCTCTTGATGAAAATGAAAGAGGAGAGTGAAAAAGTTGGCTTAAAGCTCAACATTCAGAAAATAAAGATCATGGCATCTGGTCCCATCTCTTCATGGCAAATAGATGGGGCAACAGTGGAAACAGCGTCAGACTTTATTTTTTGGGGGCTCCAAAATCACTGCAGATGGTGATTACAGCCATGAAATTAAAAGATGCTTACTCCTTGGAAGGAAACTTATGACCAAACTAGATAGCATATTCAAAAGCAGAGGCATTACTTTGCTGACAAAGGTCCGTCTCGCCAAGGCTATGGTTTTTCCAGTGGTCATGTGTGGATGTGAGAATTGGACTGTGAAGAAGGCTGAGCACCAAAGAACTGATGCTTTTGAACTGTGGTGTTGGGGAAGACTCTTGAGAGTCCCTTGGACTGCAAGGAGATCGAACTAGTCCATCCAACCAGTCCTGGGTGTTCATCGGAAGGACTGTGGCTGAAGCTGAAACTCCAATACTTTGGCCACCTGAAGTGAAGAGCTGACTCATTTGAAAAGAACCCAATGCTGGGAAAGATTGAGGGCAGGAAGGGGAAGGGACGACAGAGGATGAGATAGTTGGATGGCATCATTGACTTAATGGACATGGGTTTGGGTGGACTCTGGGAGTTGGTGATGGACAGGGAGGCCTGGAGGGCTGCATGGGGTTGCAAAGAGGCAGATGTGAATGAGCGAGTGAACTAAGCATGTGAACACAGCACAACACATTGCAACAGAATATGTTATTTTATGACATTTAGAAAAATGTGCTGTTACCCTTGCCTGCTTGAAACAGTTTCCCCTTTGTAAATTTTAAAAAGTGAAAAATTCTGCTCTCTGTAGCATTGTTTCTTAACATTGGGTCTGTTTTTTATTTCATTATTTTAAAACCTGCTTTATTGAGGCATCAGTTCAGTTCAGTTCAGTCACTCAGTCATGTCCGACTCTTTGTGACCCCATGAACCATAGCATGCCAGGCCTCCCTGTCCATTACCAACTCAAGAAGTTCACTCAGACTCACGTCCATTGAGTTGGTGATGCCATCCAGCCATCTCATTCTCTGTCGTCCCCTTCTCCTCCTGCCCCCAATCCCTCCCAGCATCAGAGTCTTTTCCAATAAGTCAACATAGCCTCTTGATGAAAATGAAAGAGGAGAGTGAAAAAGTTGGCTTAAAGCTCAACATTCAGAAAATAAAGATCATGGCATCTGGTCCCATCTCTTCATGGCAAATAGATGGGGCAACAGTGGAAACAGCGTCAGACTTTATTTTTTGGGGGCTCCAAAATCACTGCAGATGGTGATTACAGCCATGAAATTAAAAGATGCTTACTCCTTGGAAGGAAACTTATGACCAAACTAGATAGCATATTCAAAAGCAGAGGCATTACTTTGCTGACAAAGGTCCGTCTCGCCAAGGCTATGGTTTTTCCAGTGGTCATGTGTGGATGTGAGAATTGGACTGTGAAGAAGGCTGAGCACCAAAGAACTGATGCTTTTGAACTGTGGTGTTGGGGAAGACTCTTGAGAGTCCCTTGGACTGCAAGGAGATCGAACTAGTCCATCCAACCAGTCCTGGGTGTTCATCGGAAGGACTGTGGCTGAAGCTGAAACTCCAATACTTTGGCCACCTGAAGTGAAGAGCTGACTCATTTGAAAAGAACCCAATGCTGGGAAAGATTGAGGGCAGGAAGGGGAAGGGACGACAGAGGATGAGATAGTTGGATGGCATCATTGACTTAATGGACATGGGTTTGGGTGGACTCTGGGAGTTGGTGATGGACAGGGAGGCCTGGAGGGCTGCATGGGGTTGCAAAGAGGCAGATGTGAATGAGCGAGTGAACTAAGCATGTGAACACAGCACAACACATTGCAACAGAATATGTTATTTTATGACATTTAGAAAAATGTGCTGTTACCCTTGCCTGCTTGAAACAGTTTCCCCTTTGTAAATTTTAAAAAGTGAAAAATTCTGCTCTCTGTAGCATTGTTTCTTAACATTGGGTCTGTTTTTTATTTCATTATTTTAAAACCTGCTTTATTGAGGCATCAGTTCAGTTCAGTTCAGTCACTCAGTCATGTCCGACTCTTTGTGACCCCATGAACCATAGCATGCCAGGCCTCCCTGTCCATTACCAACTCAAGAAGTTCACTCAGACTCACGTCCATTGAGTTGGTGATGCCATCCAGCCATCTCATTCTCTGTCGTCCCCTTCTCCTCCTGCCCCCAATCCCTCCCAGCATCAGAGTCTTTTCCAATAAGTCAACACTTTACCTAAGGTGGCCAAAGTACTGCAGTTTCAGCTTTGACATCAGTTCTTCCAATGAACACCCAGGTCTGATTTTCTTTAGGATGGACTGATTGGATCTTCTTGTAGTCCAAGGGACTCTCACGTGTCTTCTCCAACACCATAGTTCAAAAGCATGAATTCTTCGATGCTCAGCTTTCTTCACAGTCCAACTCTCACACTTGACAATGCTGGGCTGGAAGAAGCACAAGCTGGAATCAAGATTGCCAGGTGAAATATTAATAACCTCAGATATGCAGATGACATCACCCTTATGGCAGAAAGTGAAGAGGAACTAAAAAGCCTCTTGATGAAAGTGAAAGACGAGAGTGAAAAAGTTGGCTTAAAGCTCAACATTCAGAAAACGAAGATCGTGGCATCCAGTCCCATCACTCATGCAAATAGGTGGGGAAACAGTGTCAGAATTTATATTTGGGGGCTCCAAAATCACTGCAGATGCTACTGCAGCCATGGAATTAAAAGACACTTACTCCTTGGAAGGAAAGTTATGACCAACCTAGAGAGCATATTCAAAAGCAGAGACATTACTTTGCCAACAAAGGTCCGTCTAGTCAAGGCTATGGTTTTTCCAGTGATCATGTATGGATGTGAGAGTTGGACTGTGAAGAAAGCTGAGTGCTGAAGAATAGATGCTTTTGAACTGTGGTGTTGGAGAAGACTCTTGAGAGTCCCTTGGACTGCAAGAAGATCCAGCCAGTCCATTTTAAAGGAGATCAGCCCTGGGTGTTCTTTGGAAGGAATGATGCTAAAGCTGAAACTGCAGTTTTTTGGCCACCTCATGCGAAGCATTGACTCATCGGAAAAGACTCTGATGCTGGGAGGGATTGGGGGCAGGAGGAGAAGGGGATGACAGAGGATGAGATGGATGGATGGCATTACCGTCTCAATGGACATGAGTTTGAGTGAACTCTGGGAGTTGGTGATGGACAGGGAGGCCTGGTGTGCTGCGATTCATGGGGTCGAAAAGAGTCGGACACGACTGAGTGACTGAACTGAACTGAAGTTTCTATACTTAAATTGTACAATTTGATCATTTTTTAAAAGGTGTATAAGTGTGAAATCATTATTATAATAAAAGTAAAAGCATATGCAGGACCCCAGAGTTCCATGGTGGCCTTATTCTTTGTGCTCCTTTTTAATCCCTCCTGTGTATCTTCTTATCATGTCCCCCCTCCAACCCCAATTCATTCTGAAACAATCACTAGTCTGCTCTTTCTTTCTGTAGATCAGTGTGCATTTTCTCTAGTTTTATGTAAATAGAATCCTAGAGTATATATTTTCTCCTGTCTGGTTTCTTTGGACATATTTATTTTGAGATTCATCCATGTTGTTGCATTTATCATAGTTCATTCTTTTGAATTGCTGAGTCATATTCCAGTGTATAGTTATACCTCCAAAGTTTTCTGTTGCTCTGTTTATATTTAAATTTTCATTTACTTGTTGTGATATTGTTGTTGTTGTTGTTCAATCTCTAAGTTGCACCCAACTCTTTGCTACCCCATGGACTTAGTATGCCAGGCTCCTCAGTCCTCCACTATCTCTCAGAGTTTGCTCAAATTCATGTCCATTGAGTCAGTGATTCTGTCTAACCATGTCAATCCTCTGCCTCTCCCTTTTCCTTTTGTCTTCAATTTTTCCCAGCATCAGTCTTTTTCAATGAGCTGACTCTTCACATTAAGTCACAAAAGTATTGGAGCTTCAAGCTTCAGCAACAGTCCTTTGTTGTGATAGGAATACTTAAACTATGCTCTCTTAGTAATTTTTAAAATGTACAATAAAATATGTTAACTAAGGATATGCCTATTATATGTTTCCACGGTTATAGTAAGATTGTCCTCCAAACTGGCTCTAACAAGTTACACTGCTGGGGCTTCCCTTCCCCACCAAGGACATACTGCACAGGTGCAGCCCCATCTGTCCCAGTGTGTGTCTCTCAGGATGCAGTAGTACACAGTGGTGTCTCTCAGGGTGACCTAGGGCAGGACCAAGGTGCTGGACTTTCTGTCTTTGGCAATGCTCAGAGAGGCCATCCTGTTTGTCACATTGTTGTTCAGACCATGAACCAAGTACTCTGGGCCCTGGTGGGGAATCTGTCGATACCAATATACATACTCAGGTGCACTGATTGTGGAGTGATCACAGGGCAAGTGCACAGGTTCCTCTTCAGTGCCCTCCACTGAGTTTGGCTGTGTGGTCTTAGAATCTCCCAATACACCTGAGGGATTGAGAAACAATTGATTAGCTCTGGATTGTCAGATCAGGGTGCGCCTAAGGGGCAGGTTCATAAACATTCCCATAAACATTCTCTGGCCTTGCCCCATCCTTGAGGATTTTCATGAGATTTCATGTCCTGTGTGTTGCACAAGACAGGAGAAATATTACTCGTATTTATTATTGAGCTAGTCAGACCCAAAGGCCAAGGATAAGTTGCTGTTTCCTATGATCCTTGGATTCACTGAACCCCAAAACTCCTTGTAGCCAGAAAGCAGTGAGATTCATGGGGGGGTTCTGTGAGTAGTGGATCTGATAACTTCTGATAATGATGCTCAGACTCTCTAGAAAACACACAGACACATAGAAACACAGAAATGCACATTCTTCCCAGCAGTTTGGTAAAGCGCAGTGGGAAAAGAGAAAGCAGCAGACATCTGTCCTTGTCTTTAGCCATGAAAGCCGTTCTTTCTTAGGCCCAGATCACTTACCTGAAGATAGGAGAAGAGTTATTCCTGTCACCAGTCTCATAGTTGAAGTCCCAGGACTCAGAGCTCAGAATCTGTGTCTGAGCCTAAGTTGGGGGAGGTCCCAAGTGCCAAATCAGCAGCCACTTGCACAGCCCCACACCAGGCAGCTCATTGGGGTGTTCCCCAGCCAAGCGTCAGCTGCTCTTGGTTGGGTCTACTCACATCCCCAAATTAAACACAAATCTAGATAGAGTGTAACGCTCTTTTCCCAATGTTTAGCCCTAATTCAGAGAGCTTACAGTATGATTGCTTTCAAGGTTCAAACTCAAATCAGCTATGTCTGAATGAGTCTGAATGAATCATTTCTTCCACAAGCAGGTTATCCATCTGTTTGTACAAGAAGGAAAAACCAACCACTATTGGTGATTTGATGCTCCTCTGAGCTGGTATGAAACATCATTTAATCCAGGAAACCTATGTTGAGCCCTGGGGTATAGGGGGAAGAAGAGAATTCCTATCTATATTCCCAGGCAGGGGAAAGAAGTCTCAGGAACAGCAATATATATACAATTTAAATTTAAGAGCTAAAAGCTTCTTTTTGGTCTAAAAAAAAATACCATAAGTTAAAAATAAAATGACACAGTGGAAGAAATTATTTGTAACATTTATAACAAAAATAACTTCATAGTTGTATAATACTGGTGTTCTCAGCCTGATTGGAAAAGAAAATTAGAATCCAGTCTAAAACACAAGTCAACTGGTAAGCAGGTCTCCTTATTGGCTCCTGGAAAGATGTCTTGAGCATCTTCTAAGTGGCCTTTATTGGATTCCTCTGGTTTGACCCAGGAACAGATGACTTGAATTTTACTTATTCCTATTCCACTTGAACCTTCTTTAATGCATACTTTCTCCTCTCCTGCCCATGCTTAGGGATGGAATGCATTGAGGACACTAAGAAGAAGGTAAGAGAGGAGGAGACGGGAAAAGAAGATATGGAAAGGGGAATGAAATGAAACCATCTTATAAGAGAGATGAAAATAAGCATAAGGCAACTTCTTTTTGTTATCCTGAAAGTGGTTATTAACAAAATGTGAAAGAAAGTGAACGTCACTATGCTGCTGCTGCTGCTAAGTCGCTTCAGTCGTGTCCGACTCTGTGCAGCCACATAGAGGGCAGCCCACCAGGCTCCCCCATTCCTGGGATTCTCCAGGCAAGAACACTGGAGTGGGTTGCCACTTCCTTCTCCAATGCATGAAAGTGAAAAGTGAAAGTGAAGTCGCTCAGTCATGTCCAACTCCTAGCGACCCCATGGACTGCAGCGCAACAAGCTCCTCCTCCCATGGGATTTTCTAGGCAGGAGTAGTGGCATGAGGTGCCATTGCCTTCTCCGAAAGTCGCTCAGTTCAGTTCAGTTCAGTTCAGTCGCTCAGTCGTGTCCGACTCTTTTCGACCCCATGAATCACAGCACACCAGGCCTCCCTGTCCATCACCAACACCTGGAGTTCACTCAAACTCATGTCCATCGAGTCAGTGATGCCATCCAACCATCTCACCCTCTGTCATCCCCTTCTCCTCCTGCCCCCAATTCCTCCAAGCATCAGAGTCTTTTCCAGTGAGTCAACTCTGCATGAGGTGGCCAAAGTAATGGAGTTTCAGCTTTAGCATCACTCCTTTGAAAGAACACCCGGGACTGATCTCCTTTAGAATGGACTGGCTGGGTCTCCTTGCAGTCCAAGGGACTCTCAAGAGTCTTCTCCAACATCACAGTTAAAAGCATCAATTCTTCAGCACTTAGCTTTCTTCACAGTCCAACTCTCACATCCATACATGACTACTGGGAAAAAAAACACATAGCCTTGACTAGATGGACCTTTGTTGGCAAAGTAATGTCTCTGCTTTTTAATATGCTGTCTAGGTTGGTCATAACTTTCCTTCCAAGGAGTAAGTGTCTTTTAATTTCATGGCTGCAATCACCATCTGCAGTGATTTTGGAGAACCCCCCCCCC
>SJYC01021502.1:0-10616 GCA_006408675.1 Madoqua kirkii | reverse complement strand
GCAGAATATCATGTTTTAAGATACAACATTGTTGTTCTAGTTATGTCTAATTGTATCTAACTTAGTCACGTTTGTTTCTTTTTTTCTCTAGAAAATTATATATAAAATAAATGTTTAGTTTTAGTTTTAGTATTTGAAGTTTTCTATTTATCCTTTAGTTTTAAACTCCTAATTTTATGGCACTCTGATCAGAAAATAGCAGAAAATGCAATTTCATTACAGTTTTGAGAACTTGAGATATTTTTTTTTGTGGCTTGGGATAGTATTACTTTCTGAAAAGGAACCACTCAATTTTTAACCAAGTAAACCTCTTGACTTGGCTTATTAGTAAGATGTGAGACTCCTTATAGCTAGGGTGTTCAGTAATACATTGGGTAGTTAATGTAATATTATAGAAGAGAATTATAACACAAACAAGAAGGAGGTAATAGGAAATTTAAGTCAGGAATGTTGATGGAATTGCCAGGATATGCAGAAAGGGAAAAGAAGTTCTGGTTAGCCTTGGTCTTTGTTGATAATATTGCTTTATTGTTTTAGTTTAAAGAAGAAAGTGAGAGTAGGTTACTTTTTCTTTTTGAGACCTTTCTGTAGAGAGCAAAGACTCAAGATTATGTAAATCAAAAGATCCTGAATGTTATCCCACCCGCCCCATCCTACCTCCTCTCATCCTAGTTCCTGTGTGCATGCTAAGTAGCTTCAGACGTGTCTGACTCTGACCCCCTAAGGATTGTAGCCTGCCAGACTTCTCTGTCCATGGGATTCTCCAGGCAGGAGTACTGGAGTGGGTTGCCATGCCCTCTGCCAGGATCTTTCCATCACAGGGATCAAGTATGCATCTCTTATGTCTCCTGCTTTGGAAGGCGGGTTCTTTACTGCTGATATCACCTGGGAAACCTCTATGCTAGTCCACGGGAATGTAATTTTTATGACTTGGGTGAAAAGAGCAATTTTGCCAATAGCTACCAATAGGTGTAGCATTCATGGTGTGGATCTGCATGTAAGTTCTATCACCTAGCCTGATCTGGGGAGAAAGCTATAGGGCTCCCCACCTGGGCAGCTAACTGGGAAGACATTTCCTAATGTGAACAACCAGGCAGTAATGATCTAGAATGGTTAAATACAGTAACCTGCCAACCTTGGAAATGATTTTTTTTAATCAGCAATAAATAAGATATCCATGACTACATTCAAATTACTGAGTTCTATTCAAGTTATATTCTCAATATATACTGATATGATCCCAGTTGATAATTTCACTTCTATTCACATCTTTGTCAATGAAAGACAGATATAATTTATCAGAAAATAAAAAAGAATTTCAGCTCTTTTCACAATTAAAAATACAATTACTTTCTTCTTTTTATCTGACATTTTAAAAATACAATTTTATCCAATTTTGTTACTTTTTAATCTCAGTGGATAGGAGAAGAAAAGGGGAATGATTATGGTTTGTTAATGAGCCAGAGCAAACCACCTCTGTCAAATGGATGATTTGAAGGAGGAATAGTAGTAAATCTTGACTAGATTCTGAAGTAGATAAACAGAGTGAAATCACTCAGTCTCTTTTTTAGGGGGAAAAAATGCTTCTTCTCACATCAGGAAGGAAACCACCAGGGGGCCTAGTGGTGTACAGGCATGTAAGTTATCACTGTATCTTTCTACCGTGTCTTAAGTTGCCAAGAGCCGTTCGCAACTGCAGATGTCAGATTGTTTGTCTTCTTTTTTCTAGATCGATGTTTGTGAAAAAGAAAAAACCCAACACATTTAAATGAAATTCTGTATTTGAAGTTGAAATCTAAAGTCCGAAAGACTGAATCTAGGCCTTTGCTTAATAATTATTCTGTATATAAGGACAGTTCTGAAAACAAGTCTATTTTAGTTGCAAGTTCAACTTCAATAGCATTGTTAGTGGGGGTAAATATTTATGGGTAAGCCATAATTGTGAGTTTTGTTGCTGATTGTATCTGTCAGTGGTTGATGCAAGTTATAGAAATCATCTTATAGAGGACCCTGTCCTCCATGTACCTCCTAAGTCCTTGTTTAATATTTCTGTGTATCATTCTCCCAGATTCTATTGGCCTTTGCTTTTTACCACCCAGACCTCTCCAGGGGACTGATCTCATGATCCTGGAGTCACTTTATCTGCATGCACAGGGCGTCTCCCTGCCTGCACCCACAGTGTGGCCCATGGCCAGTGGCAGATGGTGTGAGGATGTGAAAGCCCAGCTAGCTGTCTTGGCTCAACTTAGGCCAACCTCTGAGGTACAATTTCTCACCACAGCACTTTTGTGGGATCTGGCTGAGACTGGAGCTACACACCTAAAATTGTACCCTCACTTGGCTTCTACCCTTTCCCAGTCCCACTCCCCTTCCACCCTTAAAAATTTCTCCTAGAAGCACTTCATTAATAAATTACTTGTATACAAACCCTCATCTCAGACCTGCTTCTGGGAAACCTGATCTAAGGCAAGCTCAAGTGTTTGAAGAAGAAAGGAATTTATTATGGGGAAGTAGATGTTTTCAAAGTCACTGAAAGAGAACAGAAATCAGAGGCTACCCTTAAGTTTAAGAATATACTTGCCATGGTCATAATCCAAGGGAAACTGTTGCCACCATGGGTACAGCTACGCAGTGGCCAAAGCTGGTGACTAGACATCAGAATGCTGTGCCTGCTACTCTCGTGTAGATGCCATGTCTTTAAGACATTGCTTCCAGGTGGAGCTATCTAAAATCTAGAGCATGTTGGGCCTGACTCAGTTCCAGTTTCCTACTTATGATACTGCCCCTGCCTATTTTAAACGTACAACCTAGCTGCAGGGAGTCTGGGAATTGTAGTTTTTACTTCCTAGTGTCGACAGTACAGAAAGACACCCTAAAAGTAAGTAGAAGCAGAAACTGGTGGCTAAATGATCATAATCACAGCACTAGGGGTGATAGGGAATTAACTGACATGCGTTGACTTCAGAGGCCCTGTGTGTAATGTTTTTTGTCTGGGACACGTGTCTGTTGCTCTCACTTCCTACTGTATGTAGCCCAGAGTTGGCTAGTTTAGTGTTTGTTTTAGATCAGAGTTTTTCAAACTTTAGTTTGTCAGTAATTAAAGGATCATGAAATTAATGTACATATTTTTTAGCAAAAATTACAGAATTGAATGAAACTGGGCAGAAAAACTGTATTGTTTCCTGAGATATCTGTTTTAGTTTTATATGAATATATGCGTGTGTTGGGCTTCAGCCTAGATTATATTTCTTAGTATCGGTCATGGTCAAAAGGCTTGAAAAACAGTCCCTTAAGTATAACTCCCTCAGTTCCATGGCATTTTAAGTCCAGGTGTGGTACTTCTCCTGTGTATTGCAGAAAACTGTGATTCACTTAATTATGTACACACACAAATACACACACACATATTCAATATCTATGCTGCTCATAGAGGACAGGTCAGATACTGTGTTTGCTTTGCTTTCTGTTACCTTTGCATGAAGTATGTCACATAGTAGTTGTTTAAATCTGTTGAATGAATAAAGGAAAAAAGGATTGTTATGGACTTTTTTTTTTTATCATTTAGCTTCTCTTCAGTTTAGTAAGAAAACTCAAGACTCAGAGATAGCTTTGAAGAAGTGTATGAGCTAGAAATGAGATTAATGACAGGGGAACTAAGGCTAAGTGAAAGATATCCCAGCACAGATCAAGCAGTGAGACAGAGCAAGAGCACTGTGGTTCCTGTCTACAGAGGAGACATTCTGGCCAGATCAGCACAGGGTCTCCCCATCCAGCCTCACTGCAAAAGCTAGTCACCAGCTCCACAGAGCAAGGGAGTAGGAAGCATGTGGAAAACACTTCCAAATGGGCATCTATAATTTGTTGACTAGAATTCTCATCCAAACATGGGCTCCATTATTTTCAATGTTTATGTACTCCCTGTCTGTGTGCTCAGTTGCTTCAGTCAACTCTGACTCTTTGTGACCCCATGGACTGTAGCCCTCCAGGCTCCTGTGTCCATGGGATTCTCCAGGCAAGAGCACTGGAGTGGGTTGCCGTGCCCTCCTCCAGGGGATCTTCCTGACGCAGTGATTAGACCTCTGTCTCCTGCATTGCAGGTAGAGTCTTTACTACTGAGCCACTGGGAAAGGCCATGTACACCCTAGGAAGTCTGAAATCAATAAACTATTAATGATATGATATGTAGATTCCTGTTAGGCGTAACTACCTAACCGCAAAGTGAAGATTCTTATGAATATAGCCAGTAAACAGTTCCTTAGCCCTTGGAGAATTCTGCTGGAGGGTGGCTGTGTGCAACTGCTGAGTTACTTAATGGAAAGTATGATGGGGAGTTGATTCCTACTATAACAGTATATTAAAAATAATACATGAATAAAGCCAGCCTATATTAAAGGTTTATTAATGTGCCAGGGGCTATGCTAAGAATGTTATGTCATGTAGTTCTTACAACTCAGTAAAGTTTTACCCCTATTTTACAGAACAGAAAACTCAGATTCAGAGAGAGTAACTGATTTGCTCAAAGTGGTGGAGTGAGGGCCGGGTGGTAAGGACTCAAACCCTTGTCTGTCTCACCCCTGCGCTTATGCTCTCAACCACTCTGGCAAAGCAAGTGGTGACTAATTGTTGAATCCCTTCTCTAGCCCTTAATTATTGCTTTCTGCTTCTTTGTGGCCCGAGATTTATTTTAATTTTTCCTGTGGTTGATGACCCATGACATAAGATTCCACATTCGTATACTATAATTGCAAAAAGCTTATGTGGATGGCCAAGAAAAACTTCCCTTTCAGATTGCAATCATTTGAAAACACTTGCCTTTACTCTCAAAGCTTGTATTTATGGTTGGAATGCGTAAGCATTCCAGTGATTCTGGCTGTTCATTTATTAAAAAAAAAATTTGTTAAATACCTATCTTCCAGGCAGAATTCTAGACATTGGAGATACTGACCAAGCCCCTGCTCTGACACAGTTTACATTCTCATATAGAGATTATCTTATTGGATGAGATAGACAATTAAATTTAAATTTGATGTATATAATATAAAAGGTGGTTGAGGGAGGAGAAAATAGTGGTAGGGAATTAAACAATATAAACTATTGGTATAAAATAAGCTGTAAGGATATATTATACAACACAGGAAATATAGCCAATATTTACAATAACTGTAAATGAAGTTGCTGTTGTTTAGTCACGTAAGTCATGTCCAGCTTCTTTTGCAACCCCATGGACTGTAGCCTGCCAGGCTCTTCTGTCTGTGGGATTTTCCAGGCAAGGATACTGGAGTGCGTTGCCATTTCCTTCTCCAGGGGATCATCCTGACCCAGGGATTGAACCTGCATCTCTTGCATTGCAGGCAGAATCTTTACCATCTGAGCCACCAGGGAAGCCCACCTATAGAGGAACAAGGGTAAGAATCACAAGACTTCCTGGTAGTCCAGAGGTTAAGATTTTGTATCTCCACTGCAGAGGGTGTGGGTTTGATCCCTGGTCAGGGAAATACTGTATGCCACTTGATGAGGCTTAAATAAATAAATAAATTATTACAATAGACTTATCATGTAAGAAGAAAGCAAAGTACTTAAAGTGATGAAAGAAGAAAAAAATCCCAACCAACCTGGATTCTATGTCCAGTGAAATTGTCCTTCAGTGTGAAGGAAAAATAAGGTTTTTCTCAGGGAAACAAAACTGAGAAAATTCATTGCCAAAGACCTGTCCTGCAAAAAATATTAAAGGAAGATCTTTAGAGAGAAGGAAATTCGTATTGTTAGAAACTTGGACTGTGTAAAGTGAGGAGAAGCATCAGAGAAGAAATAAATGACCATATATTAAAATCGGTTATTTTTCTTGTTCTTCATTGTTTTGATAGATAGTTGTTTGTTTTAATAAGGATAGTAGCCGTGTATTGGGTGACTATATTGTACGGATAAGTGATGTGAAGGACACTGCTGTCGTAAGGAACAGGAAGCGCAGGAAGGGACATGTTCTGTTGTGAGGTGGCTGTATTAGATGCGAAGTGCAACAGTGTTATTTGAAGGTGGGCTTCAGTTAATTAAAACTGTCAACCATTCACATTTCTTTTAAAAGAAGTCTCATTGCTAAGAGATAAAATGGAATTTTATAAAATGTTCAATTCAAATCAGAGAAGGCAAAGGGAAAAACAAGGAACAAATACAGCGAGTGGAAAACTGTTACAAAGATGGTAAAAAAGTTTGCATTATATATCTTCGGTTAAAATACAATGTTTAGGACTTGCACATCCCATCCTCTTAAGGGGCTTTTGCATTGCCTTTCAGGGCTCAGTTCCAAACAGATCAGGTGTGAGGGAGCGCCCTGCCTTTGTGGGACCTGGAGCAACAGTGCCCTCAGTTTGGGCTCCTTTGCCTGTTCTTAGGCCTCTGCTGCCTCCTTTGTGCAATTGACTGGAATGAAACCCAGGGAATCTTAGGCCAGACGAAACGCTGTCGATCAGTGTTGAGGAAGAGGTGTCTCTGCCAGAGGGACTTGTGCTGACTGTTCTACTCATGTCTCTGCCCCCCAGAGCCCTCAGGAAAGATGTTTCACTCAGAATTTTCTGATAAACTCATGTAGGTAAAAATGACAATAAACCCTTGGGGAAATAATCATGCAGTTTATATCCTGGAATTCCATGACACCATCGACTCCTGAGAATAATACGCAAGTTCTGGCTCTCTGCTTCACCCACTGGAATAGTCTAATTTCCAGGTGCATTTAATGAAATCTTAGTTTTGCTATAAGGCATGTATCATAAAGGCTTCAAGACTTGATGTTGATCTAATAAGTAATCATTGGATAAATATAGTCAAAGACATAATGTTAAATTTTGGGATTCCGATGGAGTAAGTGAAAGGGCTCTTGGCAAGGTAGGCTCTTCAGAAAACCCATGTTTTTCCCATCAAGCATATCCTTCCCATGATGTTTTCTATCTCTTCTTCCTATATTAAAATTCTATTTTTAATCTTTATTTTTACTGTAGAACTAGCATAGGCTCATTTTGTCATATTAAAATGTATGCAAGTGATTCACTGTCATATTTGTCACTGAATTGAGTCTTATCTTTCATGCCTTATATAAAACTAACATTTAACTTGATCATGATAAATGTGCTTTCTAGTACTAAAAAGTAATTGCCTAGTGTTATAACATTCCTAAGTGACAAAAGATCCAGTTCTCACTATTCAGTTTTTCCTAAGGAGTCCAAGAATGTCTGTTAGGAAAAAAAATGGGATCTGTCTTTATTTTCCATACTCAACAAATACTGATGAGTTCATTTGCCGTCTAAAGTCCATCAAGTGGTAATCATTGTAGATTGTCACTGTAGAGTACTGCAACTTCAAGTTCCCAAGAGGACATTTAAAATGTTTCCCATATTTTAATGCATTCAGATGCTTTCATACAATTAGACCAATACTTCTTAAATTGGTGTTCCACGAAGTTAATTGCTTGCCACCAAAGTTTTTTGCTGAAATATTTTTGAGAAATTGTACCAAAATAACTTTAAAAGTATACTACACTAATATAAATGTCTAGAACATGGTATATTGTTAAATATTTGGACAGTGTTTAATAGGACAATTTTAGAGTCCCTGCATTATGAGTTTAGCAGTAAACAAGCAGTTTTAGTATTTTTAGTAGACATTTTCAAGGGAAGTTATGGTATATTAAAATTCAAGGAGTCTGAACTCACACAAGTGTAAATACCTTAGTAACGTTGTTTGGTTTTGTGCATGAGGCAATCACTAATCCCATAGGGATGGGGCTTGAAGATAAGATGATAACATTGATGATAGAGCCAATGTTATGGCTCATTAGAAGAGATGAAAAGATCCTTGCTGCTGCTAAGTCGATTAAGTTGTGTCCGACTCTGTGTGACCCCAGAGATGGCAGCCTACCAGGCTCTTCTGTCCCTGGGATTCTCCAGGCAAGAACACTGGAGTGGGTTGCCATTTCCTTCTCCAGTGCATGAGAGTGAAAAGTGAAAGTGAAGTTGCTCAGTCGTGTCCGACTTCGCAGTCCCATGGACTGCAGCCCACCAGGCTCCTCCATCCATGGGATTTTCCAAGCAAGAGTACTGGAGTGGGGTGCCATTGCCTTCTCCGGAAAAGATCCTTAGGACAGATCAAATACTTAGCGTAGGAAGCTAGAGGTGGGGATGGGGGGAAATGAAGATTCCTGATAAAGAACTTGGGAGTTGAAAATAGGTCAAGAGGCTGGTGTGAGGAAGAAATGACTTCAAAAGCAGTACAATAGAGAAACTAGATCTGTAGAGAGAACATCTAGAAAGGAAGCAGTAACATCCTCTTGCTCGACAATATTAAGGCGCCTTCCTAGTTGCTGGCAGTTTATGGCATCCTGTGCAGACTTCTTGCAAAGAAGAATGGAGGTAGTCAGAGAGAGCTCATACATGGTGACTAGGGAAGAATGCATTTCTCCTGGATTACATTTCCAAGACAAGGTGGCCAGTGCAACCCAAGTTGCTGCTATGCACTTCTGCAGGTTATGGTGGAACAAATTACATTGCCTCAGGAGATAAGAACTGCTTACCTAGTGGTTACACTCCTGAAAATGAAGCCAAAGGGCATGTAGAATATAATGAACTCTGGAGTAAAAAATAATCTGGGCCCCAATATAGATTGTCTCTCACAAGTAGTGTGATTTAGGAAAAGCTACTTAACCTTCCTAAGTCTGTGTTTTGGTTTTTATTTTCATTTCTAAAATAGGTATGAAGGTGAAGGTGAAGTCGCTTAGTCGTGTCCGACTCTTTGCGACCCCGTGGACTGTAACCTACTAGGCTTCTCCGTCCATGGGATTCTCCAGGCAAGAATACTGGAGTGGATTGCCATTTCCTTCTCCAGGGGATCTTCCTGACCCAGGGATTGAACCCAGGTCTCCGCACTGGAGGCAGACGCTTTAACCTCTGAGCCACCAGGGAGACAAAAGATAGGTATGGTGTCTGCTTATTCAGAATGTACTAAGATGTCTAGAATAGAATTTTTCACATAGAAGCCACTTACATGAATACATTTTATTATTTTTTTTCTTCTGTGTATTTTTGCCACCTCTATTTCAATCTGAGTTAAATTCAAAGAGCATTTTTACAATAATTAGCATGTGACATCCATGTGTTAATAGCATCTTTGGCTTTTTTTTAAAGCTCCAGATATCTTTAATTAAGCTTTGATTAAAATTAAAAGGCCCACAAGTTATTTCAGGTGAGAAACATTAGAGACCAAGAAGCAACATATTTTTAAAAAATCAAAATTTTACATTCTGAAAAATACTATGGAGATTCATTCTCTGAGTTCATAGTGTGAGTGCTCACTTTCCCTCCCTGTCTCCCTCATCCCTGGTTTACTTTTCTTTTAGGAGTGACTTACAGCTCTGAGGGGTTCCACGCCAACAAAGCTCAGGTCCTTAGGCCACAGAATTTCACTTAGGAACTTGAATCAGCCTGCACCCAGAGGGAAACACATGTTGTGGAAGGCCCGATGCTGAAGCCTGGGCACAGTTCACAGCGTGAGATAGCAGCACACCAGCAGGTGGCCTGATGGACATATGGATGTTCTCACTGTCCACATCCTTCTCAGCACCCGGTCCAAGGAACTTTAGACAGGACTACTTCCTTTCTTTAGGCAAGTCCATTGATTGGCAATCAAACTCGGGTTCAGATTTGATACGTGCTTTAAAATGTAGTGATTAAGAGAAACTTTGGAATGTAGGAAGACCAACAAAGCAATTGCCATTGGAAACATGGCAGTTCTTAAGAGAGGGGGTAAGTGATGTCACAGCAAGGGTGGGGATAGAGGGCACATGGAGAAGCACCAGGGTGTTTGAAAGGCAGAGGAAAAGGGAAGAACAGCTGGCAAAAGACTTCACTGTGTTTTCTGCGGGATGGGATTTATGATTGGCATCGAAAGTATTGTTATACCCTGGACTAGGCAATTTGTGTTACACCCTCATTCTGTCATTGGTTTCTTTCTTTTTCTTATTTATTTGGCTGTGTTGAATCTTAGTTGTGGGCTTCTCTCTAGTTGCAGGGCATGGGCTTAGCTGCTTCTCAGCATGGGTGGGTCTTAGTTGTCTGACCAGGGATCAAACTGACATCCTCTGCACTGGCAGGCAGATTCGTAACCACTGGACCACCGGGGAAGTCACCCCACCATTGATTTCTTAATGCTCCATAATATTAAAAATTATGTAAAATATTCAGATTAAAATAGAGTTATCAACAAATCCAGAGGCAAAGGAAACTTTTAGGTTAAGGTAGGATGGTTTTGACTGTCCAGAATCTGCGTAATGGCTGAGTATGAGGAGAATTCAGAGCTTTCTGCATAGTTATACAGCAGGTAACTCAGACTGAAGATGGTAGACTTGACATTTTTGTGGTCCCCAGAGAGTAAAGAAAAAGAAAGTGAAGTTGCTTCAGTGTGTCTGACTCTTTGCAACCCTATGCCCTGTAGCCTGCCCAGGCAGGAGCACTGGAGTGGGTTGCCATTTCCTTCTCCAGGGGATCTTCCTGATTCAGGATTGAACCCAGGTCTCCCACACTGCAGGCAAACTCTTTACCGTCTGTGCCACCTGGGAAGGCAGCCCTTTATAC
>SJYC01021501.1:0-23428 GCA_006408675.1 Madoqua kirkii | reverse complement strand
CACCACCCCCCGCCACCAGAGAGTAGGCTATATGTAAATAAACTGTAACCTGTGCAGCTATAGGGCATAAGATAATAGATGGGAGCAACTCAGAGAGAGATGTCAATGGGGCAGCAGAACCCCCAGTTCAAGTCTTGGTTTTCATCTCATGAGTAGCAGGCCACAAAGAGCTCAGCACCACTTCTGGTCAAAATAGAGCCAGAGTTATTTGCTGTGTCTCCGTAGAGGGAAGTTGCTGCTGACATCAACCCCAACATACCTTAAGTAGGGAAGCCAAAGGACCCTGAGACAGGACCAGCTGGGAAACTGTATGTGGAATGAGTCAGACTAGGAAGTGAGCAGAGGCAGTGTTGAAATGGAACAGAGGGTCCTGAAACAGTGGAGGAGATGGTCATGTTGGTGTCTCTAACCTGGGACACCTCCCCACGGATTTCTGGTGTTTGTGTTACTGGTAATTTTTCTGCAGCACTGGATAATAAACTGAAGGCGGAATGGGGTGGTAATGCCATCTAAGTGCCCTCAGGGATGACCTCTTACTTCTGACTCTGTTGAATCCTTGCCTTGGATCCTTGTCATTTTCGTCTTCCTCAGCTACCTCCTATCCCTTCCAGTTCATATATTTCCCTAATGATATCTGACTCATGACTGGCCCTCTCGAGAGTCTGAGGAACATTTTATATTAAGTGCCTGCTTTGGTCACCTCTGTGAAATCAGTTGGGGTTTTGCACCATTGGATCATTTGTCTTTATGTGGGGCCACCTAAGAGGGCATTGGCTTTCCTGCTATCTAAGTTTGCCCTCTCCCCTGTGGTGTCTGGCTCCAGTCTCCTGGTGATACCTCAGGGTATATCCCCTTTGCATGTGTTCTGGCCACCCAACTGCCAGCTAGAACCAACTGAGATGTCTTGGGTGGTAAGATTTAATGAGTAAATTTTATTAATTCCTAGATAATAAAATTTAAAAATAAGTCTTCAGATGGATTTAAAAATGTGTCATGTATTATTTTAGGCATGTGAACTATGAATAATGGCAATAATGATGTGTTTAAACCCATTAAATCATGTAACTGGCTGAAAATGTTCCATAAAATAGAGTGGGAGTAATAACCGTAGGTTGAATTGCATTCTGAAAGATGACCACACAGGGACTAGGCAGATTCAAGAACATGAATATACTCTGAGGCAGAAATCATTTTAATGGAATTTCCACAGAGAACATATGTAGTTTATAAGACAAGAAAAGTGTGAAGGTCGAGACATTCAATAACTGATGCAGAGGTCAAGTGTGATAGTCCTGGGATGTGTCCGTCCATGCTGGGGAAGTCCTGCCATTTGTCAATCAGTGTTGGACAAGTCCTGTGTAGGAAGGCACTGGGGAATTCACACTTGATTGGCTGTAAGGTGCTTTTACGCATCCCATTCAGTTCTCTCATGAATCCTGGTAAGGTGGACAGAGAAAATAGTCATCTCCCCACCTCACAGATGAAGAAATGGAACCTGTGATACCTTTCAAATTTTACTCCATACATGAAGCAGCTGCAGCTTCTGCGTAAACGCAGATTTTGGTACTGTAGATCTAGAGTGGAGCTTACAGTGTTACATTTCTAACAAGTTTCTAGATGCTACCAATGCTGCCATGTGCAGTGAGCTCTCACAGGGTGTGAATGATTCCAGCTGGTCTCACCAGGAAAAATCAAAGTTTCAAGCCACAGTGGAAAAAATCAATGGGCATCATATGTTTACTTGAGTAAGTTTGGGCTTCCCTGGCGACTCAGAGGATAGAGAATCTGCCTGCAATGCAAGAGACCCAGGTCTGATCCCTGGGTTAGAAAGACTGAGTTTTACACTAATGCTGTTGGCTAATAGTTAGAATATTTAGTGCATACCTCCATAGCAGAACTTACCGTGATGAATTGTATCTTACTGAACACTGAGCTGCTTCCTCCAGCAGCCTGTAGGTTCCTTGAAGAGAAATAATAGCAGTGATGTTGGTGTTTGTGTTAAGGGGATGAAGTAGTAATAAGCAATGACATACATGTCAGTCTGAGATTGAATAATAGGTAAAATTTTTTCATCGCTTACCTTGTGCCAGACATTGTATTAAGTCTTCACATTACTGCCCTTAATCATTACCACAATATTTGCCATGAAATAAGTACTATCATATCCCTAATCAAAAAAGAGGTATTTAATGGTTAGAGAAGATGAGTAGCTTAGAGCTGATCTTCGAACCCAGGTTTGTCGAGTTCAAGACAAGGGCCATGTTTTACTGGTCTTTGTATTTTGAGAGCTGTGATACAAGGGGAGAGGGGTGGCTCTCCAGTTCTGTGGGACCAAGAAGAGGCTAGGCTTCCTCATATTTGTCACAATAGAATAGGCTGCCTGATGGATGAGTTCTCTGACTCAGTGGTTTCTTGAACTAGGTGGGCAGTTGGACTAACTTGGTGGTTTTCCAACTGTGCTTTTCAGCGCTGCCTCAGTGGTGACCTGAATGGAGCCTGAAGTATAGGCTTAAAGGGCAGGCTCTGGACCCCCTTTTTCTTTGACCAGAGTAGCACTGTTTTGTCTGATTTGTATATTTGAGTTGATGTAAGGTTGCATTTGAATAAGTACTTCTGATACTATATATATGTTCAAAGTCTTCAGATCAATTGATCTCTAAGATCTTATCTGAAATTAATGTTGTAAATTCGGCCAAGGTCTCATGCCCACGAATGGGCAGAGCTTGGACTAGAATTCAAATCAACTGGCTCTTCTAATTATGCTATCCTGATGCCCAGACCTAGTACCCACTTCCTCACACAATTCACTGAAGGAGTTACTGTTCTGAGGCCCAGTAGTTTAGGGAAAAGAACTAAAAGTTGAGTGACCTTGGTAACAAAAGCTGACTCCTCCACTAATTAGCTGCAGAACCTTGAGCAGTCATATATTTATTCATCACAAATTTATTCTACTTGGCTATGGATCAGGCACTGTTTGGTGCACTGGGAATATAATAGTGGAAAAGGGGAGGTCCCCACTCTCATCAAACTCACATTTAAAGGGTAATAGAACAACAGGTAGATAGATAAACAAGGTAAAAAGTGAAAGTACTAGTCATTCAGTCATATTTGATTCTTTGTGACCCCATGGACTGTAGTCTGCTGTGGCCTGCCAGGCTTCTCTGTCCATGGAATTCTCCAGGCAAGAATACTAGAGTGGGTAGCCATTCCCTTCTCCAGGGATCTTCCTGATCCCAGGGATCAAACCTAGGTCTCCTTCATTGCAGGCAGATTCTTTACCATCTCACCCACGAGGGAAGCCTAAGATAAACAAGGTAATTTCTACTAATAAGGACCACCACACACACTGAAAAAATAAAACAAGATCAGACAGTGGAAGTGAGAACCCGTGAATGAGGATTTGCCTTGGATTGTAGCAGAGGCTCATGAATACTTCTTAACTATTTCACCTTCCAACAGGATGGAAACTTCTCTAGAAAAAAGATCCATGTCTCTTCTAGTTGGATTCATTCTTTTGGTGTCGGCTGACCATACTCAGTGGGAAGGAGCAGACACGCTCAGATCTTCTGAGATGCCCTCCTCAGAAGGCCTGCCTGGGGACCCTGAGCAAGTGCTCAGGTAAGGACAAGAAAGCCCTGTGTGTGGCTCTGAGGTATTCTGGGTCTTCCTCCTCCTTGGTTCTCCCAGCCTGCCTAAGCTGTGAACTAATGTTGTAAGAAGCATTGGAAACACTGACTTCTGCCCAATTATGCTGTTTCCTCCTCCTGCCTTTCCTGGCAAGTGGTTTCCTTTTGTAAAAAGAACACCAAAAGACCAAAACTCTAGTAAGAGATTTGTCACTAACTAGTTGACTGACCTTGGGGGTTCCTAAAATTTTAGGGCACAAGAAGATCTTAGGAAATTCTTTGTCTACAAAGGAAATGAGATTCTAAGAGGTCGACCTTCATTCAGTGTCATTCAGTCTGTGCAGTCAGGCCTAGACCCTCAGATTTTCAGGGTGGTGTTCTTTCTATCATAAAATGTTCTTGCCCTTTCTCTGGGCCTCCGGTACCTCCTCTGTAAAAGGAAGGGAGTGACTTGACTCGTGGGCTTGAAGAGTGCACAGATGTGCTTTGTCCAGCTAGCACAAGGTTGTAAAAGTCCTTCAATGGAAGTCCTTGAGATAGGTCATTGAGTCTCCAGTTTGACACAGACCCTGTCATTTCCATTTACTGTTGTCATCTACCCAGCCCTGTTTGCACAACTTTAGGACCCTGGACTAGAGGGTTGCTAAGATCCCTTCTAACCTTGAACATATCTGACCCCGTCTTTCTTCTCCCTTCTCATTTTAGACAGCAGTTGGGATTTCTGATGGGAAAAGAGAACCTTTGGACTGCCTTTGTCCCTTTCTGGCAAAAATACCACCCATCAAATCAGAGAGGAGTGAGGAATTACAAAAGTTTAGTCATCTCAACCCAGAGAGGCCAAAGTCTGACTAAAGAGAGCCTCAACTTATTAAGTTTAACTCATAGAAAACCACCCGGCAAGATCAAGGGGGCAAGTTCCTTCGGGCTGCGGAAGAAAGGGCCCCTGATAGCTAAAACTCCACCCTTTCTGGGAGACCCCTGCATCACACATGCAGAAAGTATGCGAGGCTGGAACACCATGTTTTCTGGGATGGCAGCGTCCCAGTGGATCCGATCTGAAGCTTAGAGCTGGGAGGAGCAGTGTTGGCCGCGTATACTGGCCTTGAATGAAACAATGACTATGCATGCTTCGGGGAATTTTACTCAGTATGAGATCACCCCGGCTGTGCTGGGCTTTCTTCACACAGCCTGTTATCTATAACGACAGAGTTAGAGAAGGCAATGAGTTGAAGTATCCCAGGGAGACTTTTCCCTGCCCCACAGAGTGAAGTTCCTTTTCCACTCCTGCCGTACCCCTGCCTGCAGGACACTGGCCTCAGATTCAGGGCTGGTTTTTAGCTCGTGTCTCTCCGCTGTAGAAATGCACGTTGCCACAGGGTTTGTTCTCTCAAAAGACCCCTGTAGCCCAATGACAAAATGTCAGTTCCATTTTGCCTCATCTTCCTGATCTCTTTATCCATTCACATACTCATTAATTCAGCCTTTGATGCCTGCTGTAAGTGCTTACTATGTCTTACTATGTACCAGACATTACTGTAATTCTTGGGATGCATGAGCAAACAAATCGAGAAAAAAAAATTCTTGTGTTTACGTTTTATCTGTGCAATAGGTGGTAATTCTGTATGAATCCTAAAAAGGTCTAGAGTTTTTATGAGTATCTTCCTAGCCACCTGACAGTCTCTTTGATGGCATTTTAAGGGATACTAAGGGTCTAACACACTTTTTCTTCACTCACTTTTCTCCTTACACCCACTGTGACTGTGGAGAGCAAAAATATGATTTCCCAGATTCTATACCTCTTTTTCTTCCTCCAATTTTATAAACACTAGAAAGCCTCAAGGCTTAATTATAGCCTTAATTCGCATCCTAGACTTCTAAATGGCCCCAAGGGGCTTTTTAAGCCCTTGGTTTGTACCTAGAGTTTAAAGGCATTTCTTCAATGTTCACATGAAAACTCAAGCTGCCCATAAATGACCTGGTCTCTCCACAACCAGCTATCCATCCTGGTTTTGATATCTCAGTCATCAACACCAGTTTTTGTATTTTTCCCCTTCTCGTTTTCCAGGTTTGAAACCTTGTCTTCAGTCACTTCTGATATCTCTGATTCTCAGTCAACTAATTTACTGCCTTCTTTCATGTTGTTCCTGGTGTCTGTCTCTTTGCTGTCACTGCCTCCCCCTAGCTCCTCTCCAGCCCATTCTTGGATCAGAACATCAGCCTCGCAGGGAACCTCCCTGACTTCAGCCTCTGCGGCCTACTCCAATCTCTCCTGCACGTGGACACCAGACGACTGTTCCTTAAACACAGCTTTCATCTCACCACCCCCTACCTCTATCAAATGTAACTCCCTTGCCAGGTTTCTGAGGCCCTTCACGGTCAGACTCCCCTCTACAGATCCAACAGCTTTTTCCATTTTCCTCCACACGTACTTTCTGCTCTGAGTTGGGTGGGTCTCTTAATGTCCTCCAAACACACAAAGCTCATTCCATTTTTGTTCTTTTTTTTTTTCCTCCCTAGCCTGGGCCGCCTTTTCTTTTTCCTTTAGCCTAAATATGTAATGTATCTGTTGCTTGGAGTCACCTCCTCCATGAAGGCTTTGTTGACCAGCTAAGAATCCCCTTCCTGTGCGCTTCTGCAGGTCTGCAGTTTAACCACACTGTCTAGTGATTGTTTACATTAGTCTTTACTGGTTTGTCTATTGTTTCATATATTAATCACATTCCAGGCTCTTCGGCCAGGAACTATAGATTATACTGTGACACATATAGTCCAGCATACTACACTGTGTTACATCATACTATTCAATTTTGTACCTAAGCTTTTGAGCCTAAGTGCTTTGGCTGATTTTAGTAACGTAGACTCTGTCCCACCCTACACTTCCCCATGAAATAGAATACCTGTCTCTTATACACATCTGAGGCTTCGCTTCTGCAGGTCTGCAGTTTAACCACACTGTCTAGTGATTGTTTACATTAGTCTTTACTGGTTTGTCTATTGTTTCATATATTAATCACATTCCAGGCTCTTCGGCCAGGAACTATAGATTATACTGTGACACATATAGTCCAGCATACTACACTGTGTTACATCATACTATTCAATTTTGTACCTAAGCTTTTGAGCCTAAGTGCTTTGGCTGATTTTAGAAACGTAGACTCTGTCCCACCCTACACTTCCCCATGAAATAGAATACTATTGCACTTAATCATCTCTACCATGTCAAAAGATAAATACAAGTTTATTTTGGTTAAGGAAAAAGTATATATAACTAGCCAATATTTATCCCATCTTTCAGAATGCTTATTTATGTACATAGATACATCATGGATTTTCAGATACCTGGTTTATTCTTGTGTTCTTGGTCCTATCTTTTTAGATTTGCTTGAAAATATTAGTCAAATAAGAATTAACTAAACCATGCACTTTTAAAAATCCTTTAGTCATCTGACCTCAAAGGAGAAAAATAATTTTAAAAGATTATTATGAAAGTTCACTCCTCTTCAGTAAAGGTATTTTCTTATCACAGAGCTATGATTTTATAATCATTTATATCGAAGTAAAATCACTTTGAGGCTGTCAACATGAAAAATAATTTGCTTAGAAGAAACAGGGATATGGTTGTTTATCCTTTGGCAGTATATGCAACTTCAGACTCAATGAGTTAAAAATCTGTTCTTTTCAGAATATAAATTAACTGTTGGGAATCTGTGTACCAAATGATTATGTGCTGCATATTTCTCTCTTAATTCATGCACACCATGTATTGTATAACATACCTCATATGCCGTAATCATCACGTGTCACATGCAAGATACATAAAATACATCATGAATGTCCCACCAGATATCAAAGCCATCCAAGTTCTAATTAGCTTATTCATAGACTGTTTCTAGTTCTTGCCCCCAGAACATATAAACATCAGAAATAAGAAGTCAGTCTAAATGTTTGAATATCCTGTTGTAGTAAATTATAATATCTTAAGTTTGCTATTCTTCAGTTATCTGTATGTTTAGTCTGGATTTCTTTCAAGTGTAGTACTTCTTTTTTAATATCACTTTGGAGCAATTTAAAAGATGACATAAACAGAAACTCCTTTTCATATTGAATAGGCTTGTGAACTGTGAATTATTGCATGTGGGTTGCTCACCATTTTAATGCGCTGTAGGTTTTTCCAGAGTTAAACAACTCTGTCTTGCTTCATTGCAGAGTAAAACATACTCTTTTTAATTCAGGAGAGTCCACAGGGGATAGCAAAATCTGTAGAAGATAATGGAGCTGATTTTCTTTACAAATCTCATGGATATATTAAGGTTTCTAGCTATTTGGGATCTGTACTGCCTCAGTGGAAGATAATACCCAGAACTTGGAGGCCAGACAAGGAAAACGCGTGGTGTGGCTTGGCCTCCATTATCTTTTCAATGCAGGGTGATTGTGTCCAGTGAATTCAGACATAGAGAATATGAACTCTGGTCCATGACTGTGAGTGTCCCTTACTCACCAAAGTCACAAGCCTTATGAACACATTTCTCCTCCCTACTCCATTTTCCTCTTCTTCTGATACATGCTTTATGTAGCCTCTACTTTTCCCATGTGCTTCAGGGTCTGGGACAGCATGGAGAAGGCCAGGCAGGTTGGGGAAACTCTGTGTTAAGAATAGTTATGTGCTCCCTTTATCTTATACCAGTCAGAATGATCATCATCAAAAAATCTACAAACAGTAAATGCTGGAGAGGGTGTAGAGAAAAGGGAACCTTCCTACACTGTTGAAGGTGAAGTTGCTCAGTCGTGTCCGACTCTTTGCAGCCCCATGGACTGTAGCCTACCAGGCTCCTCTGTCCATGGGATTGGTGGGAATGTAAATCGGTACAGCCACTATGGAGAACAGAAAGGAGGCTACTTAAAAAACTAAAATCAGAGCTACCATATGATATAGTAATCCCACTCCTGGGCATATGTCTGGAGGAAAACCATAATTTGTAAATATATATGTACCCCAGTGTTCATCGTAGCACTATTTATTAATACAATAGCCAGGACATGGAAACATCCTAAATGTCCATTGACCAAGGAATGGATAAAGAGGATGTCACGTATATATATCTCTCTCAGAATATTACTTTGTCATAAAAAGGAATGAAATAACACCATTTGCAGCAAGGTGGATGGTTGTAGAGATGGTACTAAGTGAATTAAGTAGACAAAGACAAATATCATACGGTATCACTTAATTGTGGAACCTTCCCTGGTGGCTCAGACAGTAAAGAATCTGCCTGCAGTACGAGAGACCTGGGTTCAATTCCTGGGTTGGGTAGATACCCTGGAGGGAGGGCGTTGCAACTGACTCCAGTATTCTTGCCTGGAGAATCCCGTTCGACAGAGGAGCCTCGTGGCTACAGTTTCTGAGATAGTAGAGAGTAGGACACAGCTGAGTGACTAAGCACAGCACAGCAATTGTGGGACCTAAAAAATTGTTACAAATCAACATATTTACAAAACAGAAATAGAGTCACAGATGTAGAAAACAAATTTATGGTTACCAGTGGGGAAAGGTGGAATGGGGATAAATTGGGAGAGTGGGATTGACATATACATAGTGCTATATTATAAACTAAATAACTAGTAAGAACCTACTGTATAGCACAGGTACCTCTTCTCAGTACTCTACAATGACCTATCTAGGAATAGAATCTAAAAATGAGTGTATATATGTGTATATATAACTGATTCACTTTGCTGTACAGCAGAAACTAATATAACCTCCACTAAAAATTAATTACAAGATAATGTAAATAAGCAACAAGAAAAAAAAAATGAACAGTTATGTGCTCCTTGCCTTGGAAGAAAGAAATTCTTCCTTTCAAGAAAACTGGCTGCATTTAAACAAAAAGGAGTCCTCACTCTTTAGAAGCCCCCACCCATTTCTGTTTTAGAAAGCAGGACCCTGTGCCTCTTGAAACAAAACCCTCAGGCCGAGGTTTAAAATGTCTGCAGTTCAGAAGCTCACTCAGCTACTTGTTGCCAGTCAGGAACCAGTGGTTAATTGCCAGGGATCACCAACCATCTAGTGCAAGGTAGCTGGCTATCTCTACGTTCACCCTGGTGAATCTGCTAGAAAGAACCCCCAGTCTCAGGGCGGAGGAAGCGCCTTTCCAGAAGACCACAAAGGAAAGAAAAATTCTAAGAAATCTTGCCAGCTTGGATTGTAATTTCAGCACTTTTATGACGAATTCTTGTAACATTTACTCATTTTTCCAATTTTTTCCCAGAAAAGGGTACCTCTCTGCCTCCCAGGGTTTTGCAAGTAATGCTGAAACATTTTTGTAGCAGCTGTCATTGAATGATACTTACTTTTCTCCTAGTTTTCATCATGAAGTTAGAATTCATTGATGTGGGACATATGAGGTATTTTTCTCTGTGGTTTTGAGACACTCTTGAGGCAGCAGCAATAAAGGAAATGGGTGGAGAATTGTTACTGACTCTATTGAACTTGAGTTCTCCCAAATTGAACACATTATCTTTCTAGAAATTTATTCTGAGCTCCCTAAACACCAGATTCCTTTCTTTTGCTCATTCCAACTTTATCTCCTCTCTCTTTAAGTAGTCTGAAATGTGAATTATTTTTCCTAGTGAATGACATAGGGTAACTATGGAAGAGGGCTTTGCAAATGGTAAGTAGTCAATAAATAGTTCCAGAATAAGAGAAATTCAATTGTAGTTTTAACTGTCCATGCTTCAGTTCAGTTCAGTCGCTCAGTTGTGTCCGATTCTTTGCGACCCCATGAATGGCAGCACGCCAGGCCTCCCTGTCCATCACCAACTCCTGGAGTTCACTGAAACTTACGTCCATCGAGTCAGTGATGCCATCCCACCACCTCATCCTCTGTTGTACCCTTTTCCTCCTGTCCCTAATCCTTCCCAGCATCAGAGTTTTTTGCAATGAGTCAACTCTTCGCATGAGGTGGCCAAAGTACTGGAGTTTCAGCTTTAGCATCATTCCTTCCAAAGAACACCCAGAGCTGATCTCCTTTAGAATGGACTGGTTGGATCTCCTTGCAGCCCTTGAGAACCCCATGAACAGTATGAAAAGGCAAAATGATATGATACTAAAAGAGGAACTCCCCAGGTCAGTAGGTGCCCAATATGCTACTGGAGATCAGTGGAGAAATACTCCAGAAAGAATGAAGGGATGGAGCCAAAGCAAAAACAATAGGCAGTTGTGGATGTTACTGGTGATAGAAGCAAGGTTCAATGCTGAAAAGAGCAATACTGCATAGGGACCTGGAATGTTAGGTCCATGAATCAAGGCAAATTGAAAGTGGTCAAATAGGAGATAGCAAGAGTGAACGTCGACATTCTAGGAATCAGCAAACTAAAATGGACTGGAATGGGTGAATTTAACTCAGATGACCATTATATTTACCACTGTGGGCAGGAATCCCTTAGAAGAAATGGAGTAGACATTATGGTCAACAAAAGAGTCTGAAATGCAGTACTTGGATGCAATCTCAAAAACAACAGAATGATCTCTGTTCGTTTCCAAGGCAAACCATTCAATATCACAGTAATCCAAGTCTGTGCCCCAACCAGTAATGCTGAAGAAGCTGAAGTTGAATGGTTCTATGAAGACCTACAAGACCTTTAAGAACTAACACCCAAAAAAGATGTCCTTTTCATTATAGGGGACTGGAATGCAAAAGTAGGAAGTCAAGAAACACCTGGAGTAACAGGCAAGTTTGGCCTTGGAACACAGAATGAAGCAGGGCAAAGGCTAATAGAGTTTTGCCAAGAGAACACACTGGTCATAACAAACACCCTCTTCCAACAACACAAGAGAAGACTCTACACGTGGACATCACCAGATGGTCAGCACCGAAATCAGATTGATTATATTCCTTGCGGCCAAAGATGGAGAAGCTCTATACAGTCAACAAAAACAAGACCAGGAGCTGACTGTAGCTCAGATCATGAGCTCCTTATTGCCAAATTCAGACTTAAATTGAAGAAAGTAGGGAAAACCACTAGACCATTCAGGTATGTCCATGCTTGGGGAGATGAATTTCAACAAATCATTCTTTTCTTGCCCTATAAAATAATGTGTACTTCTTTTTAACATGTTTACTCCTTTCTTGCATGTTTGTAGAAAATTATATATGGTATAAATGAGATAATCAAAGATCATCTGTAATTGCCTCAGTACCATGACAATATACAGAGCTGTGGCTGTGCTGTGCTGGAGCGGCTATGAGGAGGTACCCCACGTCCAAGGGCAGAGAAGCCCCGGTACAACGGTAGGTGCTGGAGCGGCAGCTACATGATGCTGGAGCAACTTTGAGGAGATACCCGACGTCTAAGGACAAAGGAGAGAAGCCCCAGCAAGATGGTAGGAGGGGTGAAATTGCATTTAGAATCTAACCCCATCCCTGTCATAGTTGCTTAGAGGGCTCAACCAAACCTTGTGCACACCAGACCCAGAGACCCCACAGAGACTGAGACAGAGCTGTGTTCGAGTATCTCCTGTGGAGATACAGGTCAGCAGTGGACTGCTGCAGAAGCGGGGCTCTGGGTGCAGCAGACTTGGTTATGGCATAAGCACTCATGGAGGAGGTCACCATTAACCCACCACAGAGCCACCAGAACTTACACAGGATGGGAAACAGACTCTTGGAGGGCACAAACAGAATCTTGTGTGTACCAGGACCCAGGAGAAAGTGACCCCCATAAGAGCCTGACCCAAACTTTCCTGTGAGTGTCCAGGAGTCTTCGGTGGAGGCACGGGTTGGTGGTGGCCTGCTGCAGGGTTGGGGGCAATGAGTGTAGCAGTCCATGCATGGGACCTTTTGAAGGAGGTCACCATTATCTTCATCACATCCACCATAGTTTGGCCCCAGGTAAATAACAGCACAGAAGAATTGATGCTTTTGAACTGTGGTGCTGGAGAAGACTCTTGAGAGTCCCTTGGACTGCAAGGAGATCCAACCAGTCCATCCTAAAGGAGATCAGTCCTGGGTGTTCATTGGAAGGACTGATGCTAAAGCTGCAACTCCAATACTTTGGCCACCTGATGTGAAGAGCTGACTCATTTGAAAAGACCCTGATGCTGGGAAAGATTGAGGGCAGGAGGAGAAGGGGACGACTGAGGATGAGACGGTTGGATGGAATCACCGACTCTATGTACACTGAGTACATTGTAGATTGAGTTTGGGTAAGCTCTAGGTGTTGGTGATGGACAGGGAGGCCTGGCATGTTGTGGTTCATGGGGTCACAAAGAGTCAGACATGACTGAGTGACTGAACTGAACTGAAATAACAGGGAGGGAGCACAGCTCCACCCATCAACAGAAAATTGGATTAAAGATTTACTGATCATGACCCTGCCCACCCTTCAGAATAAGACCCAGTTTCTCCCTCAGTCAGTCTCTCCCATCAGGAAGCTTCCATAAGGCTCTTATCCTTCTTCATCAGATGGCAAACAGACTGAAAACCACAATCACAGAAAACTAACCATTGTGAGCACATGGACCACAGCCTTGTCTAACTCAATGAAACTATGAGCCATGCCCTGTAGGGCCACCCAAGACAGATGGGTCATGCTGGAGAGTTCTGATAAGATGTGGTCCACTGAAGAAGGGAATGGCAAACCAGTTCAGTATTCTTGCCTTGAGCACCCCATGAACAGTATGAAAAAGCAAAAGGATATGACACTGAAAGAGGAACTCCCCAGGTTTGTAGGTGCTCAATATGTTACTTGAGATCAGTGGAGAAATAACTTCAGAAAGAATGAAGAGACGGAGCTAAAGTAAAAACAATACCCAATTGTGGGTGTGACTGGTAATGGAAGTAAAGTCTGATGCTATAAAGAGGAATATTGCATAGGAACCTTTAATGTTAGGTCCATGAATCAAGGCAATTGAAAGTGGTCAAACAGGAGATATCACGAATGAATGTTGACATTTTAGGAATCAGCGAACTAAAATGGACTGGAATGGGTGAATTTAACTCAGATGACCATTATATATACTACTGTTGGCAAGAATCCCTTAGAAGAAATGGAGTTGCCATCATAGTCAACTAAAGAGTCTGGAATGCAGTACTTGGATGCCATCTCAAAAATGACAGAATGACCCCCATTCATTTCTAAGGCAAACCAATCAATATCACAATAATCCAAGTTTATACCTGACCAGTAATGCTGAAGAAGCTGAAGTTGAATGGTTCTATGAAGACCTACAAGACCTTCTAGAACTAACACACTGAAAAGATGTCCTTTTCATTATAGGAGATTGGAATGCAAAAGTAGGAAGTCAAGAAATACCTGGAGTAACAGTCAAATTTGGCCTTGGAGTACGGAATGAAGCAGGGCAAAAGCTTATGGAGTTTTGCAAGAGAATGCACTAGTCACAGCAAACACCCTCTTCCAACAACACAAGAGAATACTCTACACATGGACATCACCGGATGGTCAATACCAAAATCAGATTGATTATATTCCTTGCAGCCAAAGATGGAGAAGTTCTATACTGTCAGAAAAAACAAGACCAGGAGCTGACTGTGGCAGAGACCATGAACTTCTTGTTGCCAAATTCAGGCTTGAGTTGCAGAAAGTACAGAAAACCACTAGACCATTCAGATATGACCTAGATGAAATCTCTTACAATTATACAGTGAAAGTGAGAAATAGATTCAAGGGATTAGATCTGATAGACAGAATGCCTGATGGACTTTGGAGAGATGTTTGTGACATTGTACAGGAGACAGGGGTCAAGACCATCCCCAAGAAAAAGAAACAGAAAAAGGCAAAATGGTTGTCTGAGGAGGTCTTAAGAGAGAAGCGAAGGCAAAAGAGAAAAGGAAAGACATGCCATTTGAATGCAGAGTTCCAAAGAAAAGCAAGGAGAGATTAGAAAGCCTTCCTCAGTGATCAATGCAAATAAATAGAGGAAAAAAATAGAATGGGAAAGTCTAGAGATCTCTTCAAGAAAATCAGATATACCAAGGGAACATTTCATACAAAGATGAGCACAATAAAGGACAGAAATGGTATGGACCTAAGAGAAGCAGAAGATAATATGAAGTGGCAAGAATACACAGAAGAATTATAAAAAAAGATCTTCACAACCCAGATAATCATGATGGTGTGATCACTTACACTCACGTAGAGCCAGATATACTGAAATGTGAATCAAGTGGGCCTTAGGAAGCATCACTATGAGCAAAGCTAGTGGAGGTGATGGAATTCCAGTTGAGCCACTTCAAATCCTGAAAGATGATGCTGTGAAAGTGCTACACTCAACATGCCAGCAAATTTGGCAAACTCAGCAATGGCCATAGGACTGGAAAAGTTCAATTTTCATTCCAGTCCCAAAGAAAGGCAATGCCAAAGAATGCTCAAATTATGGCACATTTGCACTCATCTCACATTCTAGTAAAGTATTGCTCAAAATTCTCCAAGCTAGCCTTCAGCAATATGTGAACTGTGAACTGTGAACTTCTAGATGTTCAAGCTGGTTTTAGAAAAGGCAGAGGAAACACAGATCAAATTGCCAACATCCGTTGGATCATGGAAAAAGCAAGAGAGTTTCAGGAAAACATCTATTTCTGCTTTATTGACTATGCCAAAGACTTTGTGTGAATCACGATGAACTGTGGAAAATTCTGAAAGAGATGGGAATACCAGAACACCTCACCTGCCTCTTGAGAAACCTGTATGCAGGTCAGGAAGCAGCAGTTAGAACTGGACATGGAACAACAGACTGATTCCAAATAGGAAAAAGAGTACGTCAAGGCTGTATATTGTCACCTTGCTTAGTTAACTTATATGCAGAGTACATCATGAGAAACACTGGGCTGGAAAAAGCACAAGCTGGAATCAAGATTGCCAGGAGAAACATCAATAACATCAGATATGCAGATGACACTACTCTTATGGCAGAACAGTGAAGAACAGAAAACCGCTTGATGAAAGTGAAAGAGCAGAGTGAAAAAGTTGGCTTAAAGCTCAGCATTCAGAAAACAAAGATCATGGCATCCGGTCCCATCACTTAATGGCAAACAGATGGGGAAACTGGAAACAGTGGCTGATTTTACCTTTCTGGGCTCCAAAATCACTGCAGATGGTGACTGTAGCCATGAAATTAGAAGATGCCTACTCCTTAGAAGGAAAGTTATGACCAACTTAGCATATTAAAAAGCAGAGACATTACTTTGTCCACAAAGGTCCATCTAGTCAAGGCTGTGGTTTTTCCAAGAATCATGTATGGATGTGAGAATTGGAATATAAAGAAAGCTGAGCACTGAAGAATTGATGCTTTTGAACTGTGGTGTTGGAGAAGACTCTTGAGAGTCCCTTGGACTGCAAGGAGATCCATCCTAAAGGAGATCAGTCCTGGGTGTTCATTGTAGGGACTGATGTTGAAGCTGAAGCTCCAATACTTTGGCCACCTGACTCATTTGAAAAGACCCTGATACTGGGAAAGATTGAGGGCAGGAGGAAAAGGGGACGACAGAGGATGAGATGGTTGAATGGCATCACCAACTCAATGGATATGGGTTGGGTAGACTTTGGCAGTTGATGATAGACAGGGAGGCCTAGCGTGATTGTGGTTCATGGGGTCACAACTTGGACATAATTGATCAACTGAACTGAACTGAATTACCGTACTGTCGATCCACTTTATTTATTTTACTCTCCTCAACCCCTTTTCCTCTGGTGATCACTACTCTATTCTCTGTATCTATGTGTTTATTTTTGTCTGGTTTGGGTTATTCATTTACTTCTTTTTTGTTTATTTGTTTATATTCTGCATAGAAGTGAAAGCATACAGTATTTTTCTCTGACTTATTTCATCGAACAGAATACACTCCATTTCCATTTGTTTTGCTCAGATGGGAAGATTTCATTCTTTAGCATCAGTAGCAGTCTACTGTGTGTGTATGCATATATATACATGTGTGTGTGTGTATGTGTGTGTGTATATATATATATATATATATATTATATATGGCTTCTTGATGTATTTATCAGAGGGCTCTTTGTTTCTGAATCTTGGCAATTGTAAATAGTGTGATGAATATAGGTGACAGAGGATGAGATGGCTGGATGGAATCACTGACTTGATGGACGTGAGTCTGAGTGAACTCCGGGAGTTGGTGATGGACAGGGAGGCCTGGCGTGCTGCGATTCATGGGGTCGCAAAGAGTCGGACATGACTGAGTGACTGAACTGGCTGAACTGATAGGTGTACCTATATATTTTTGAATTACTGTTTTTGTTTTCTTTGTGTAAATATCCAGAAGTTTGGGTCATATGTTAGTTACATTCCTAATTTTTTGAGGAATCTCTATACTGTTTTCTGTAGTAGCTGCACCAATTTACTTTCCTATGAAGAGTGTATGAGGGTTCTCTTTTCTCCACATCCTCACCAACTTTTTGATTGCCTGTTTCTTATTTCTTAACTTTTTGATTTATTTCCTATTTTTTAACTTTCCATAACATTATGAGAGTTTTCCCAAATCATTAGTGAGATGATTTTAATAGGAATAGCATATAATATCATATAACATATTCATATGAATATATTAATATCTTTATTACCCCTTTGTTACTTCACAGGATTATTTCTAATATTTCAGTCTTATAAATCTTGAGATAAGTGTGCTGTGACCCATATTATATAAAAGTCTGTTTGTTTTTAGTTCTGAGTGTTTCCTTAGCGTTGATTTCTGGACTCAAAATTACTAGGTAAATATATATTGACATTTTAAGATATTTTTATTATACGCAATTTAATGCACAAAGCATAATGAAAGAAGAGTAAAGTGGAACCTACGTACCCCTTACTCAGCTTCAACAATGCTCAACTTATGAACAGTCTTGTTTCTTCATTATCACCCACACTCCTACCACGCCACCACATCCCCCAACATTCTGGGGTGTTTTGAAGCAGATAATACCTTCTAGGTCCATCCACATTGTTGCAAATGGCAAGATGTCATTCTTTTTTAATGAGTGAATAATATTCCATTGTGTGTGTATATACTGTTTCGTTTTTATTTCATGAGTAAGTAAAAGAAGCACGATGGAGCAAAATATCCTAATACTGTTTGCCTCATTTTAACAACAGAGATGTGTGTGTGTGTGTGTGTGTGTGTGTGTGTGTGTGTGTGTATGTGTGTATACACACAGAGAGACACAGATATACAACATTCTCTTTATCCTCATCTATTGATGGACACCTCGGTTGCTTCAATATCTTGGCTATTGTGTTAATAAATAATGCAACAGTGAACATAGGGGGCCATGTATCTTTTCAAGTTATTGTTTTTGTTTTCTTTGGAAAAATATTCAAAAGTAGACTTGCTGGATCATGCAGGAGTTCTTTGTTAATCTTTTGAGGAACGTCCGCACTGTTTTCTATAGTGGGTGTACCAATTCATAGTCCCACCAGTAGTATCTAAGGGCTCTCTTTTCTTCGTATACTCAGCAGCACTTGGTTTCTGATGTCTGTTTGATGATAACCATTGTGACAGGCATGAGGTGATATCTCACTGTGATTTTGATTTGCATTCTCTGATGGTGACTGCTGTTAGCCATCTTTTCATGTGTCTTCTGGCCTTCTTCTTGAAAACTGTTTATTCAGGTCCTCTGCCATTTTTAAATTGGAGTGCTTATTGTTTTAATACTGAGCTAATACTCCCAAATATTTGCAAGTATCTTCTCCCATTCAGTAGGTTGCTTTTTCATTTTGTTGATGGTTTCCTTTGCTGTACAAAAGCATTTTACCTGATATAGTCCCATTTGTTTATTCTTGCTTTTGTTGCCCTTGTCTGTGGAGACATATCCAAAGAAAAATATAGCTAAGACAGATGTCAGTGAGCATACTGTCTGTGTTTTTTTCTAGAGTTTTATGGTTTCAAGTCTTACATTTAACTTTTCATCCATTTTGAGTTTGTTTTTGTATAAAGTGTAAGAAAGTGATCTAGTTTGACTCTTCTGCATATAGTTATTCAGTTATCCCAACAGCATTTATTGAAGAGACTGTCTTTCCCCTATTGTATATTTTTGCCTCCCTTGTTATAGATCAATTGACCATGTAAGTATGGGTTCATATCTGAGGTCTTTTGACCATTCCATTGATCGATGTATTTGGTTTTATGGTAGGATGATAGATAGTTTTTTATTACTGTAATTTTGTGCTTAGTCATGCAAATTGTGTCCAGTTCTTTGTTTGTGTGTGTGTGTGTGTGTGTGTGTGTGTGTATGTGTGTATACACACAGAGAGACACAGATATACAACATTCTCTTTATCCTCATCTATTGATGGACACCTCGGTTGCTTCAATATCTTGGCTATTGTGTTAATAAATAATGCAACAGTGAACATAGGGGGCCATGTATCTTTTCAAGTTATTGTTTTTGTTTTCTTTGGAAAAATATTCAAAAGTAGACTTGCTGGATCATGCAGGAGTTCTTTGTTAATCTTTTGAGGAACGTCCGCACTGTTTTCTATAGTGGGTGTACCAATTCATAGTCCCACCAGTAGTATCTAAGGGCTCTCTTTTCTTCGTATACTCAGCAGCACTTGGTTTCTGATGTCTGTTTGATGATAACCATTGTGACAGGCATGAGGTGATATCTCACTGTGATTTTGATTTGCATTCTCTGATGGTGACTGCTGTTAGCCATCTTTTCATGTGTCTTCTGGCCTTCTTCTTGAAAACTGTTTATTCAGGTCCTCTGCCATTTTTAAATTGGAGTGCTTATTGTTTTAATACTGAGCTAATACTCCCAAATATTTGCAAGTATCTTCTCCCATTCAGTAGGTTGCTTTTTCATTTTGTTGATGGTTTCCTTTGCTGTACAAAAGCATTTTACCTGATATAGTCCCATTTGTTTATTCTTGCTTTTGTTGCCCTTGTCTGTGGAGACATATCCAAAGAAAAATATAGCTAAGACAGATGTCAGTGAGCATACTGTCTGTGTTTTTTTCTAGAGTTTTATGGTTTCAAGTCTTACATTTAACTTTTCATCCATTTTGAGTTTGTTTTTGTATAAAGTGTAAGAAAGTGATCTAGTTTGACTCTTCTGCATATAGTTATTCAGTTATCCCAACAGCATTTATCGAAGAGACTGTCTTTCCCCTATTGTATATTTTTGCCTCCCTTGTTATAGATCAATTGACCATGTAAGTATGGGTTCATATCTGAGGTCTTTTGACCATTCCATTGATCGATGTATTTGGTTTTATGGTAGGATGATAGATAGTTTTTTATTACTGTAATTTTGTGCTTAGTCATGCAAATTGTGTCCAGTTCTTTGTGACCCTTTGGGTGGTAGTCTGTCAGGTTCCTCTGTCCATGGGATTTGTAGTGAAGTTTGAAATCAATGGGCCTGACATCTCCAGCTTTGTTCTTTCTTGTGATTGCTTTGGCTATTTGTGATCTTTTGTGGTTCAGTACAAATTTTAGGATAATTTGTTCTAGTTCTGTGAAAAATTCCCTTGATATTTTGATAGGGGTTGCACTGAATTTGTAGATTGCTTTGGGTAGTATGGATGTTTTTTATAATATCAGCTCAAATTCATGAGCACGGTGTATTTTTCCACTTATCTGTGTTATCTTCAACTTCTTTCATCAGTGTATTAGAGTTTTCAGAATACAGGTCTTTGACATCCTTGGTTAAATTTTATTCACAAGCCTTTTATTCTTTTTGATTCAGTTGTATTTTTTCTCCTTTTTCCTTCTGATAGTTCATTGTTAGTGTATATAAAACAATGTATTTCCGTGTTTTAATTTTTTATTCTGCAACCATTTCATTTATTAGTCCTGATAGTTTTTTGGTGGTGTCTTCAGGACTTTCTCTGTGTAGTATCATGTCATCTGTAAACAGTAACAGTTTTAACTTTTCCTTTTAGATTTGCATGTCTTTCTTCTCTTTTTCTTCTCTGATTGCTTTGGCTAGGACTTCCAAAACTATAGTGAATAAAAGTGATGAGAGCAGGCATCCTTGTCTTATTCCTGATCTTAGAGGAAGAGCTTTCAGCTTTTCACTGTAGAGTACTTTTTAAAGTTTTTACTGGAGTATAGTTGAGTTACAATGTTGTATTACTTTCTTCTGTACAGCAAAGTGAATCTGTTATACATATATCCACTCTTTTAGATTCGTTTGCCATATAGGTCATTACAGAGCATTAAGCAGAGTTCACAGTGCTATACAGTAGGTTGTTATTAGTTATCTACTTATGTGTGTGTGCTCAGTCTCTCAGTCATGTCCAGCTCTTTGCAACCTTATGGACTAGGGCCCCCCCAAGCTCCTCTGTCCATGGAATTGTCCAGGCAAGAATACTGGAGTGGGTTGCCATGTAGTAGTGTGTATAAGCCAATTACAGTCTTCCAATTTATCCTTACTCCCACCCCTCTCAACCCCGCTGGTAACCATATGATTGTTTTCTACATCTGTAACTCAATTTCTGTTTTATAAATAAGTTCATTTGTACCATTTTTTAAGATTCCACATATAAGTGATATCATATGATATTTGCCCTTCTCTGTCTGACTGACTTCACTTAGTGTGACAGTCTCTAGGTCCAAATATTCACTTTTTTTTTGGGGGGGGGCCCACAGCCTGTGGGATCGTCACAGACCAGGAATTGAACTCAGACCCTTGGCAATGAGGGCATGGAGTCCTAACCAGTGGACTACCAGAGAATTCCTCATGTTGAGTATTGTATTAGCTGTGAGTTTGTCATATATGACCTTTATTATGTTGAAGTATGTTCCTTCTATACCATTATATTGAGAATTTTTATCATGAATAGGTATTGTTGTTTTTTTCTGTTTATTTATTTTTTAATGAAAGATAACTGCTCGACGACACTGTGCCAGTTTCTGCCACACGTCAACATTAAATAGCCACAGGCAGGGTGTTGAGTTTTGTTGAATAATTTTTCTGCATCTGTTGAGATAATCATATGATTATTATTCTTTTTTTCTTAATGTGATATATTACCTTAATTGATTTACAGATATTGAACCCCTTGTATCCTGGAATAAATTCCACTTGATCATGCTATGTGTGACTTTTATTGTATTCTTGAGTTGGGTTTGCTAATATTTTGTTGAGAATTTTTACATGTATGTTCATCAGTGATATTTTCCACTAATTTTCTTATTTTGTGATGTCTTTGGTTTTGGTATCAGGGTGTTACTATCTTTATAGAATGAATTCAGAAGTGTTCCTTCCTTTTCAATTTTTTTGAAATAGTTTCAGAAGTTCAGTTCAGTTCAGTCACTCAGTAGTGTCCGACTCTTTGTGACCCCATGAATCACAGCACGCTAGGCCTCCCTGTTCATCACCATCTCTCGGAGTTCACTCAGACTCACGTCCATCGAGTCTGTGATGCCATCCAGCCATCTCATCCTAGGTCGTCCCCTTCTCCTCCTACCCCCAATCCCTCCCAGCATCAGAGTCTTTTCTAATGAGTCAACTCTTCTCATGAGGTGGCCAAAGTACTGGAGTTTCAGCTTTAGCATCATTCCTTCCAAAGAAATCCCAGGGTTGATCTCCTTCAGAATGGACTGGTTGGATCTCCGGGCAGTCCAAGGGACTCTCAAGAGTCTTCTCCAACACCACAGTTCAAAAGCGTCAATTCTTCGGTGCTCAGCCTTCTTCACAGTCCAACTCTCACATCCATACATGACCACTGGAAAAACCATAGCCTTGACTAGACGGACCTTAGTCGGCAAAGTGATGTCTCTGCTTTTGAATATACTTTCTAGGTTGGTCATAACTTTTCTTCCAAGGAGTAAGCGTCTTTTAATTTCATGGCTGCAGTCACCATCTGCAGTGATTTTGGAGCCCCTCCCCTCAAATAAAGACAGACACTGTTTCCACTGTTTCCCCATCTGTTTGCCATGAAGTGATGGGACTGGATGCCATGATCTTCCTTTTCTGAATGTTGAGCCTTAAGCCAACTTTTTCACTCTGCTCTTTCACTTTCATCAAGAAGCTTTTTAGCTCTTCTTCACTTTCTGCCATAACGGTGGTGTCATCTGCATATCTGAGGTTATTGATATTTCTCCCAGCCATCTTGATTCCAGCTTGTGCTTCTTCCAGTCCAGCGTGTCATGATGTACTCTGCATAGAAGTTAACTAAGCAGGGTGACAGTATACAGCCTTGACGTACTCCTTTTCCTATTTGGAACCAGTCTGTTGTTCCATGTCCAGTTCTAACTGTTGCTTCCTGACCTGCATACAGATTTCTCAAGAAGCAGGTCAGGTGGTCTGGTATTCCCATCTCTTTCAGAATTTTCCACAGTTTGTTGTGATCCACACAGGTAAAGGCTTTGGCATAGTCAATAAAGCAGAAATAGATGTTTTTCTGGAACTCTCTTGCTTTTTCCATGATCCAGCGAATGTTGGCAATTTGATCTCTGGTTCCTCTGCCTTAAATGTTTGGTAGAAATACCTATGAAACTCTCTGATCCTAGGCTTTGTTTGGGATTTTTAAAATTTCAGATTCATCTCATTACTGATAACTGATTTGTTCATATTGTCTTTGTTTCTGATTCAGTGTTGGGAGATTTATCTAGGAATTTACTCAGTTCTTGCAGGTTGTCTGTCTTATTGGCATATAATTGTTCTTATTAATTTCATATGCTCCCTTGTATTCCTGTGGTGTTTTTGGTAATTCTCCCTCTTTTGTTTCTGATTTTATTTGGACCCTCTCTATTTTTCTTTTTTTTAAATTTATTTTTAATTGGAAGATTATTGCTTTATAACATTGTGTTAGTTTCTGCCATACATCA
>SJYC01021500.1:0-16660 GCA_006408675.1 Madoqua kirkii | reverse complement strand
TTCATCTTTTCAAAAAATTATTTATTTTTAATTGAAGGATAGTTGCTTCATAATATTGTGCTGGTTTCTGCCATGCATGAACATGAATCAGCTGTACATATGTTCCAGATTTCCCTTGTAGCTCAGCTGGTAAAGAATCTGTCTGCAATGCAGGAGACCCCGGTTTGATTCCTGGGTCAGGAAAATCCCCTGGAGAAGGGACTGGTTATCCATTCCAGGATTCTTGCCTGGAGAATCCCCAAGGACAGAGGAGACAGGCGGCCTACAGCATGGGGTCACAAAGAGTCAGGCAGGACTGAGTGACACAGCAGAGCACAGGACATTGATATGTTCCATCCCTCTTGGTCCTCCCTCCCACCCCATCTCACCCCGTGGGGTTGTCAGCATTGGGTCTGAGCTCCCTGCGTCATGGAGAAATTTCCCACCGGCTATCTATTAATGTTTTACATATGGTAATGTATATGTTTCACTGCTACTCTCTCAAATCATCCCACCCACTGCTTCCCCCACGATGTCCACAAGCCTGCTCTTTATGTCTGCATCTCCTTTACTGCCCTGCCGATATATGTTCATCAGTACTGTCTTTCTAGATTCCATATATATGCATTAATGTACGGTATTTGTTTCTCTCTTTCTGACTTACTTCACTCTGTATAATAGGCTCTAGGTTTGTCCACCTCATTAAAACTGACTCAGATGTCTTCTTTCTATGGCTGAGTAATATCCCATTGTGCTAGAACTTCTTTATCTGATCATCTGTCAATGGACATCTGAGTTGTTCCCATGTCCTAGCTATTGTCAATAGTGCTGCAGTGAACATTGGTGTACTTGTGTCTCTTTCAGTTATGGTTTCCTCAATGTACACGCTCAGTAGTGGAGGGTCATATGATTGTTTTATTCTTAGTTTTTAAAGAATCTCTATAATGTTCTTCATAGTGGCTGTATCAATTTACATTCCCACCAACAATGCAAGAGGGTTCCCTTTACTCCACACCCTCTCCAGTATTTGTTTGTAAAGTGATACCTCATTGTAGTTTTGATTTCCATTTCTCTAATAATGAGCATCTTTTTCATATGCTTATTAGCCATCTGTATGTCTTCTTTGTCTTCCCTGGTGACTCGCCAGTAAAGAATTCGTTGGCAATGCAGGAGACCTGGGTTTGATCCCTGGGCTGGAAAGATCCCCTGGAGAAGAGAATGGCAGCCCACTCCAGTATTCTTGCCTGGCAAATCCCATGGACATAGGAGCCTGGTGGGCTATAGTCCATGGGATCACGGAAGAGTCGGGTGTGTCTGAGCCGCTAACACTTTCACTTTCATGTCTTCTTTGGAGAGATGTGTGATTTGGGTCTTCTACCCAGTTTTTGATTGGCTTGTTGGTTTTTCTGGTACGAGCTGCTCGTACAATTTGGAGGTTAATCCTTTGTCACTTGTTTCATTTGCTATTATTTTCTCCCATTCTAAGGGTTGTCTTTTCAGTTTATTTATTGTTTCCTTTGCTATGCAAAAGCATTTAAATTTAATTAGGTCCCACTTGTTTATTTTAGTTTTTATTTCCATTATTCTAGGAGGTGGGTCATAGAGGATCTTGCTGTGATTCATGTCAAGGAGTGTGCCACCTATGTTTTCCTCTAGAAGTGTTATAGTTTCTGTCCTTTACATTTAAGTCTTTAATACATTTTGAATTCATTTTTCTGTATGGTGTTAGGAGGTGTCCTTGCTTCATTCTTTCATGTGTATCTGTCCAGTTTTCCCAGCCCTACTTGGACCCTCTCTCTTTTTCCTGATGAATCTAGCTAAAGACTTATCAATTTTGTTATCTTTTCAAGGAAACTGCTCTTAGTTTCATTGCTCTTTTCTATTGGTTTTTAAGTTTCTATTTCATTTGTTTCCTCTTTGATCTTTATTATATCCTTTCTTCTATTAACTTTGGGTTTTGATTGTTCTTCTTTTTCCAGTCCTTTCAAGTGTAGGGTTAGATTGTTTATTTGAGGTTTTCTCATTTTTTGGTAGGCTATATTGCTATAAACTTGCCTCTTAGAACGACTTTTGCTTCATCCCATAGATGATTTTGGAATATTGTGTTTTCATTTTCATTCATCTCAAAGTATTTTTTGCTATACTCTTTATTTGTTGACTCATTTGCTTAGTAGTATGTTGTTTGGACTTCACTCCATGTATTTTTTTCAGTTTTCTTGTAATTGATTTCTAGTTTTCTAAAGTTGTGGTAGGAAAAGCTACTTGATATGAAATTTATTGAGACTTGTTTTGTGGATTATCATGTGATATATGCTGGAGAATGTTCTATGTGCACTTCAGAAGAATTTGTAATCTACTTCTTTTGGATGGGATATTCTTTATTTATTTATTAAGTCAATCCTATCTAAGTGTCATTTAAATGCAATGTAATTCTTAATGTAATTCTTATAGATTTTCTATCTAGATGATATATCAGTTTTTGTAAGTGAAGTGTTAAAGTCCCCTACTATTATTAAATTACTGTTGATATCTCCACTTATACCTGTTAATATTTGTTTTATATATTTGGGTGCTTCTATGTTGGGTATGTAGATACTTATATGTATCCTCTTGTCTGATTGATCTCTTTATTGTTATGTAATGTCCTTCTTAGTTTATTATTACAGTTTTTGTCATAAAGTCTGCTTTGTCTGGTATAAGTATTGCTACTCCAGCTTTTATTTCAGATCTATTTGCATGAAATATCTTTTTTCTATCCCTACACTATCTATGTGTATCTGTAGACCTGAAGTGAATCTTTGTAGGCACTACTTCAAAAAACAAGAGAAATCTCAAATACGCAATCTACCCTTATACTTAAAGGAACTAGAAAGAGAATACAATAGGTATGAGTCTTTTTTTTTCATTCATCCAGCTACCTTATCTTTTTATCGGAGCATTTAGTCCATTTACATTTAAATTGATTATTGATAGGTGTATAGTTATTGCCATTTTGTTAATTGTTTTCTGGTTGTTTGTAGTTCTTGTCTATTCCTGTCTTCTTTCGTTCTCTCCTCCTGTGATTTGAGGACTTCTTTTGGTGTTATATTTGCATTCCTTAGTTTTATGTTGAAAGTTTTTGTTTTGTGGTTAGCATGAAGTTCATCTATAACAACTAGTGAATAACAGCAGTCTGTTTAACTTGATGGTCCCTTAAGACTGTAATAATTCTAAAATTATTACATTTCTCTACCCCCCCAATGTCATGCTTTTGATGTCATACTTTCCATCTTTTATTTTGTGGATCACTTGACTAATTAGATATTGATGATTTTATTACTTTCTTAGCCTTCATATTAGCTTTATCATTGTTGATCCACCACCTTTACTATATGTTTGCTTTTACCAGTGATATTTTCTTCCCCATAATTTTCTTGTTTCTGCTATGTGCTGTGCTGTGCTCACTCGCTCAGTCATGCCAACTCTTTGTGACCGCTATAGGCTCTAGTCCGTCAAGCTCTTCTGTCCTTGGAATTTCTCAGGCAAGCATACTGGAGTGGATTGCCATCTCCTACTCCAAGGGATCTTCCCGACCCGGATCAAACCCACGTCTCTTGTGTCTCTGCATTGTCAGGTGGCTTCTTTACCTCTGCACTACTTAAGAAGCCTTTCTTGTTTCTAACTTAAGCCCTTTTCTTTTCTATTTAATGAAGTCCCTTTAACATTTTTTTGTATGACCAGTTTAGTGGTGATGAACTCATTTAGCTTTTGCTTGTCTGGGAAACTCTCTGTCTTTCTATTCTGAGTGATAACCTTGCAGATACAGCACTCTTGGATGTAAGTTTATTTTCCCTTTAAGTTCTTTGAATACAAAAACTTAACAGTCCCTACTGGCCTGTGTTTGATAAAAAAATCAGCTTATAGTCTTATGGGAGTTGCTTTGTAGTAACAGTTGTTTTTATTTTGCTGCTTTAGGATGATCTCTTTAACTTTTGACATTATAATTATAATGTGTCTTGATGTGGATCTCTTGGGTTCATTTTGTTTGGGGCTTTCTGTGCTTCTTGCACTTGGATGTCTGTTTCCTTCACCAAGGAAAGCTTTAAGCCATTATTTTTTTCAAATAGGTTTTCTGTTCTTTTCTCTGTCTTAGCTCTTTGGTATCCCCCTATAATGTAAATGTTAATACGATTGATGTTGCCCCAGAAGTTACTTAGAATATCATTTTAAAATATTGTATTTTTTTCTTTGCTGTTTGACTGGATGGTTTCTATTACCTTGTCTTTCGGTTTGCTGACCTGTTCTACTGTATCCCTTAATCCATTGTTGACTCCTTCTAGTGTATTTTTCACTTCAGTTATTTTATTATTAAGTTCTGATTGTTTTTTATATTTTCTATCTCTCTGTCAAAGTTCTCAGTGAGTTCATCCATTCTCCTCCTGAGTATAGTGAACTTCTTTTTATTGCTTGGAACTCTTGTCTGGTAAACTGCTCATCTCCGTCTCATTTAATTTTTTTTTTCCTGAGGTTTTGCCTTGTTCTTTAGTTTAGAAAGTATTCTTTGTCTCCTTATTATGCCTGCCTCTGTGTTAGGAATATCAGCTGCATCTCCCAGTCTTGGAAGCGTTGCCTGATGTAGAATGTGTCCTGTGTGACCTGGTGGGGCAGTCCCCTAGATCCCCAGAGCCAGGTGCCCCAGGGGTATCCCCTGTGTGGGCTGCATGTGTCCTCCTGTTGTAGTCAGGCCACGGTTGCTGTGGGTACACTAGTAGGTGTGGTTGGCCACCAGGCCAGCTAGCTGGGAGTCCTGGCAACACCGGCTGCAGTTGTCTGGGCTTGGCCCCCAGCCTGACTGGCTGAGATGTTTGGCTGCAACTGCTATGGGTGTCCTGATGGGCAAGACTGGCCTTCTGGAGGGGGAGCTGCTTTGGAGGAGTTCTGGTGCCAGATAGGGCTGCCCACCAGGTGGGGCAGGGTGGGAACTGCTTTGGATGCTTGGCCCCCAGCCTGACTGACTGAGATGTTTGGCTGCAACTGCTATGGGTGTCCTGATGGGCAAGACTGGCCTCCTGGAGGGGGAGCTGCTTTGGAGGAGTTCTGGTGCCAGGTAGGGCTGCCCACCAGGTGGGGCAGGGTGGGAACTGCTTTGGAGGAGGTCAGTTCTGGCCCAGGCATGTAGGTTGAGTGAGGCTGGTCCTTAGGGGGAGAACTGGGGCAGAGAGCATGGTATTAGCAACTCTGATTCATAGTGAGAGATATGGCAGCCTTCAGTACTGGGCCAGTGAGATGATGGGAGAGTAAAAGGGAAATGGTGTCTGCTAGTGCTTCCACTGCCAAGAAAGCCCCACCAGATCCCTGCCCTTCTGACACACGCCCTGAAATTAGTCAATGAATCTCTCTCTTGTATGGCCTAGGTGCTTTTCAAGCTCCTGCCTCTGCCCTGAGACTTGCTGCAAGTCTGTGAGTGAACCCTTCAAGGGCAGGCTGGATTTCCCACAGCCCTTCAGCCCTTCTGAACATAAGCCTTGTAGGTGTTTAAAGCCGTGCCTTGTGGGGGCTTCCCAATGCAGGTCTCCTGGTCTGGGGAGCCTGAAGTGAAACTCAGACCCCTTATTCCTCAGGGGGAAACTCTGAGACTGTGATATCCTTCCTGGTTGTGGGTCACTGCACTCAGGGTGTGGATTCTGACTAGACTGTTTCTCTGCCCCTCCTCCTGATCTTGATGTGTCTTTTTCTTCATATGTTTAGTGGTAGGAAATCTGTTCTGTTAGTCTTTAGGGTATTCTTAGAGAAGGCAATAACAACCCACTCCAGTACTCTTGCCTGGCAAATCCTATGGACAGAGGAGGCTGGTAGGCTGCAGTCCATGGGATCCCTAGGAGTCGGACACGACTGAGCGACTTCACTTTCACTTTTCACTTTCATGCCTTGGAGAAGGAAATGGCAACCCACTCCAGTGTTCTTGCCTGGAGAATCCCAGGGATGGGAGAGCCTGGTGAGTTGCCGTCTTTGGGGTTAAACAGAGTCGGACACGACTGAAGCAACTTAGCAGCAGCAGCAGCAGCAGCAGCAGAGATAGTTGTTCTATATTTAGTTGTAGTTTGAGTATGTTGCAGAAAGAAGGTGAACTCAGGATCTTCCTACTTCCCATCTTGATCAGGACCCTCAGGCAGCTCTTATGAAATACTTCTGATCTCTTTGTCTCACTGATCTGTTTGGCAACACACCCCCTGCAGACTTGTTCCAGTTTCATTCAAGTACAGTGGTATAGCCTCTCCCTTAAGATGGCCTCATGGCCCTTTGCATGCCTCTGACCTTCTGCACACATCTAGTTTCCAAGAAAACTCATGCTTGGAAGAATGAAAGAGTTGATGCTTTGTGGGACAAAACCTTAATGGATAAATGTTATTTCCTTTCTTTTCCTGGATTCACTTCTAAGAAGCGTTTTGCAGTGTTCTTCATCCATATGCTAACACATCTTGTACTGACTCCATCTTTCTTTTTTGAAAAAATTTTGTCTCCTTAATTTTGGTTGAGCTGGGCCATTGTTGCTGCATGCGGACTTTCTCTAGTTGCGATGAATGGAGGCTGCTCTTCATTGTGGTGCACAGGCTTCTCCTTGTGGTGACTTCTCTTGTGGCAGAAAACAGGCTCCAGATGCAAGGGCTTCAGTAGTTGCAACGCTCAGGCTCAGTCGTTGCGCCATGTGGGTGCTAGGCCACAGGGTTTCAGTAACTGTGGCACACTGGCTCTGTAGTTGTGGCTTGTGGGCCCCAGAGCACGTGGGCTCCAGTAGTTATGGCATGCAGGCTCAGCAGTTATGGTGCATGGGCTTAGTTGCTTCATGGCATGTGGAATCTCCCCATACCAGGGATCAAACCTGTGTCTCCTGCACTCCCAGGTGGATTCTTATCTATTATACCACCAGGGAAGTCCCTGACTCTCCATCTTTCCCCACACTGTGGCCCTGTAGGCAGTCTCAATGGCCCCCAGTGTGCTACCTCATGGTATTCGTACCCTTGGGTAATCCCCTCCCCTTGACTGTGGGCTTGACCTAGTGATTCTTCTAAAAGCAGAATATAATGACAGTGGTAGGCTGTCACTTCTGAAATTAGGCTATAAAAACACCCTGACTTCTACCTCATTTACCCTATCTCGCTTGCTTTCTCTCTTCCTTTCTCCCTCTTGGAACTTAGCTTTTGGGGAAGACTGCCTGCCATGTCGTGAGCCCTGTGTAGAGGCCCACATGGCAGAGAACAGATGTCATCAGCCAATAACCAGTGAGGATGTAAAGGCTGCCGACATCCACCTGAGTGAGTCCAGGCTTGAGGTGACCACAGCCCCAGCATTTGGCTTGTTTGCAGCCTCTTGAGAGACCCCAAATGAGAGGCAGGTAAGTAAGCTGCTCCTGGATTTCTGATGCACAGAAACCATGAGGTAATAAATGCACTGTTTTAAGCTACGTTCTGGGGTATGCACTTGTAACACAACAATAGATAATGAATGCATCCTACATCCTACATCCCCCTTATCCTTCACTCCAGTTCCTTACATCACACACCACAATAAAGTGCTCACATACAGTATTTGGTCTCATGCTGTGCTTCCTGAGGAACCTTGGCTAAGACATATCTTCATGTTTTTTGGTGTTTATTTGTTCATTAGCTTATTCTTTACATGCCATGCAAACTTATTACCCTACTATTAAGTCGCTTCAGTCGTGTCCAACTCTGTGCGACCCCATAGATGGCAGCCCCACAGGCTCCCCCGTCCCTGGGATTCTCCAGGCAAGAACACTGGAGTGGGTTGCCATTTCCTTCTCCAATGCATGAAAGTGAAAAGTGAAAGTGAATTTTCTCAGTCGTGTCCGACTTGTAGCAGCCCCATGGACTGCAGCCCACTAGGCTCTTCCATCCATGGGATTTTCCAGGCAAGAGTACTGGAGTCGGGTGCCATTGCCTTCTCCGTTTATTTACCCTAGTATAAGGTAAACGCTTTTGATTTGCTCACTACTCTCTTTTCTTAGCTCAGGGTAGTTTTCCTCAGGACAGTGGTGTTTTTGGCTGTTGTTTCTGTACTAAGTGGTCTCATTTTTCCCTTGGGAATGCTTTTAAGTTTTTGCCATGCATCACTCTTCCCTGCCTGTTATCTTCTTTCACTATCTCTGTTTCATTTTTACTTTGCATTCTGACATGTATTCTCACGTTGGTTTTTGACATTTCTGATTCAGTTTTCAGCTAAGTTACTTTCACTACCAGCTTCAAATGATAGTGGCTTATATAACTGATAAAGTTATGAAAAACTCTTAGATATTTCTAATTTAGTTCTATATTGCCCTTTGTTTGGTTGATGATATTTTTGAGATGTAGAAGGTTATGGTAAAAGCCTAGAGCCCTGGGGAGCTCAGGAGGGGAGCAAGTCAGTGCAGGACCAGGTAGCAATGCCTTGAGGACAATGTAGAGAGAGTGACTGGGCTGCTGTTGTTGTCGTTCAGTCACTAAGTCCTGTCTGACTCTTTGCTACCCCATGGACTACAGCACACTAGACTTTCTTGTCCTTATTATCTCCTGGAGTTTGCTCAAACTCATGTCCATTGAGTCGATGATGCCATTCAACCATCTCATTCTCTGTCACCCACCTCTCCTCCTGCCCTCAATCTTTCCTAGCATCAGAAACTTTTCCATGAGTCAGCTTTGCCTTAGGTGGCCAAAGTAATGTAGCTTCAGCTTCAGCCTCAGTCCTTCCAATGAACATTCAGGACTGATTTTCTTTAGGACTGATTGGTTTGATGTCCTTGCTGTCCAAGGGATCTCAAGAGTCTTCTCCACACCACAGTTTGAAAGCATCCATTCTTCAGTGCTCAGCCTTCTTTATGGTCCAGCTCTCACATCTGTACATGATTACTGGAAAAACCATAGCTTTGACTATACAGCCCTTAGCTTGCTTTAATAATAAGCACAACTATATTATGACTAGCCTATATCTCCCATGAGATTTCACCATGAGAAGTACAGGCTGCAGAATATCATCCTTTTATATGTTCCCCTAAGACTGCTGGTAGACTTTCTGTGATTTTTTTTTATCTCCTTCAAAGCTACCCTTGATATGCATTTGAATTAGGTTTTATTTATGTCAGAATATTTAGGGTGTGATCACACCACTGTGGTTTATTCCAGGTTCCACCCTCTCCTAGAAATGGCCTTGGGAGTAAGCAAGAAGTGTCTTTATTTCACAGCTGAGAAAAACTGCTTCATAAAGAAGTTAAATAATTTATCCAAGATCAGAAATTGTAGGGAATGACAGATAATTTTATAACATTCTCCAGTATGTAGAAATTATTCATTTTCTCAATTATATTGTTTTGAAATTAGGTGGTCCTCAAAATTTATCTTCGGTATATCTAGTTTTCCATTTCTGTTTTTTTTTCCACCTTCTGTCTTTTTCTCATTTATGTTGATCTGTGATGTTTCAACAAATGATCCCTTATCAAAACCTGATCTCAGTAGAAGAGGTGGATCTCTACCCTCATATAAGAGAATCATTTATTGGTGTTTGTGGTCCTGCTTGGCCTTCCCTGGCGGCCCAGATGGTAAAGAATCTGCCTGCAGTGCAGGAAACCTGAGTTTGATCTCTGGTTTGGGAAGATCCCCTGGAGAAGGAAATGGCAACCCACTCCAGTATCCTTGCCTAGAGAATTCTATCGACTGAGGAGCCTGGAAGGCCATGGTCCATGGGATTTCGAAGAGTCGGACACAACTGAGTCACACACACACACACACACACACACACACACACACACACACACACAGTACTACTTCTCCCTAAGAGTTACAAATGAATGAATCTCTAATTGTGGAATTTGGAAATTACAAAAGCTGGGTTAGAGAGTTGGAGAGCTGAAGACCGAGGAAAGGAATTTAGAAAGTTCCTTTTCTCGGTTCTTGGAGCTCACCATGGAAGTCCCACTTACTTTTCCTGTTGTTGATATATGCCTTCCAGTGACTGTCAGGATGCCCCAAGCAGACTACATCAAAAATAGTTATCCTATTTGTTCAGGCTTACATACTAAGAAAAAAAATAGACTCTATTTTTAGATCAGTTTTAGATTCACAACAGAAATGAAGAGAACATACATATTGTTTGCAAGTATCCCCTAACTGTCCTCCACTCCAGCCTGCCCACCAACATCCTGCATCAGGCTGGGACATCAGGATGAACCTACACTGGCTTATCATCATCGCCTGAAGTTCATAGTTTACATTAGGCTTCACTCTTGGTGTCATACATTCTATACATCTGGGCTAATATAAAAGGACATTATGGCTTCATACAAAACAGTTTTCCTATCCTAAAATCCTCTGTGTTCTTCCTATTCATCTCTCCCTCCCCCAATCCCTGGCAATCACCGATTTTTCTTTTTAATATGGACCATTTTAAAGTCTTTATTGAATTTGTTCCAATATTGTTTCTGTTTTTTGGTTTTTTTTATGTTTTGGTTTTTTGGCCACAAGCCAGGTGGGATGTTAGTTCCCTAATCAGGGATCAGACCTGCACTCGTGCCTCGGAAGGCAAAGTCTTAACCACTGGGGAAGTCCCTATCACTGATCTTTCTACTGTTCCCATAGTTTTGCTGTCTAGAATGTAATATAGTTGGAAATATACAGCATGCAACCTTTCAGATTGGCTACCCTCACTTGGTAGTAATAAGGTTCTTCCATATCTTTTCATGCTTGATAGGCCATTTCTTTTTAGTGATGAATAATATTCCATTTCAGGGTTTCGGAAGGCAAAGTCTTAACCACTGGGGAAGTCCCTATCACTGATCTTTCTACTGTTCCCATAGTTTTGCTGTCTAGAATGTAATATAGTTGGAAATATACAGCATGCAACCTTTCAGATTGGCTACCCTCACTTGGTAGTAATAAGGTTCTTCCATATCTTTTCATGCTTGATAGCCCATTTCTTTTTAGTGATGAATAATATTCCATTTTCAGGGTGTATCAATTTTTATGTCTAGTTTACCTAATGAAGTATATCTGGCTGCTTTCAAGTTTTGGCAGTTGTGAATAAAGCTGCTGTGAACATCCAGGGGCAGGTTTTTATGTGCAATAAGTTTTAAATGGAGTGTGATTGTTGGATTGTATGGTAAGAGTCTGTTTATAAGAAACTGCCAACCTGTCTTCCAAAGTGGGTTTACCATTTTGTATTCCCACCAGCCATGAATGAGAGTTCTAGTTGCTCCAAATTCTGGTCAGCTTTTGGTATTGTCAGTATTTTGGATTTTGGCCATTCTGATAAGTACATAGTAGTACCTCATTGTTTTACCTTGTGATTCCATGGTTACATATGATGTGGAGCATCTTTTCAAATGCATATTAGTCATGTGTATATCTTCTTTGGTGGAATATATTTTTAGGACTTTTGCCTATTTTAAAATATGGTGTACGTTTTCTTACTGTGAAGTTTTAACGAGTTCTTTGTATATTTAGAATAACAAGTCTTTATTAGCTAAGTCTTTTGCAAATATTTTCTCCCATACTGTGGCTTGTGTTTTCATTCTCTTGAGACTCACATTTCTATATAGAAAAAATAGTTTCGTTTTCATGTTCATTTACTTCCTGGTTCCTGAGAAGCAGCCAAAAGAGTGGAGGTGAAATGAAAAGGACATTGTGTTCCGGTTCCCATGGGGTACGGAGATCCTAAAATGCACAGTTTATTTCTTGTACCTTTTAGCTACTGAATTATATGCATCGCATCACTAGCAGCTTATATAGAGGAGCCAAGGAATGGGGTGTGTGGTCTCTGGGACCAAATTACTCTCAGGGATTTCTGCTATATCTTTTGGAACTTTAGGACTTTGTTGTTTTGGAACTTTCAGATTACAAATCTGTTTCTGTGCCATACTGACTGCAGGATCAGCCTTGTCTCACAGACCTAGTTATCAATAAAATGAATTAATTTCTCCAGTGTATATTCATATCATTGTAGTTTTAATATCAAATACTTTTTATGTTCTATTTGCATATCTTCTCTTGTGAAACTTAAATATTTTGTACATTTAAAAATGAGTTGTTTTCATATTATTGGGTTGGAGGAGTTTATTATGTATTCTTATATAAGTCCTATGTCAGATATATATATATGTATATGTATATATGCACACATGTAGATAGATACATAGATCTGAAACAACCATTTCTCCTTTTATCTTTACATTTGCTTAACAGTATCTTTGGTAAGCAAAATGTTTTAATTTTGATAAAGTTCAATTTATCAATTTTTTCCTCTTATGATTAGTGCCACAGGATTGAAAAAGGTCGGTTTTCGTTGCAGTTAGAAAAGGCAGAGAAACCAGAGATCAAATTGCCAACATCTGTTGGATCATAGAAAAAGCAAGAGAATTCCAGAAAAACATCTACTTTTCTTTATTGACTACACCTGTAAGCAAAATGTTTTAATTTTGATAGAGTTCAATTTTTCAATTTTTTCCTCTTATGATTAGTGCCACAGGATTGAAAAAGGTCGATTTTCATTGCAGTTAGAAAAGGCAGAGAAACCAGAGATCAAATTGCCAACATCTGCTGGATCATAGAAAAAGCAAGAGAATTCCAGAAAAACATCTACTTTTCTTTATTGACTACACCAAAGCCTTTAACTATGTGGATCACAACAAACTGTGGAACATTCTGAAAGAGATGGGAATACCAGACCACCTGAGCTGTCTCCTGAGAAACCTGTATGCATGTCAAGAAGCAAAAGTTAGAACTGGACATGGAACAACAGACTGGTTCCAAACTGGGAAAGGAGTATAATAGGCTGTATATTGTCACCCTGCTTATTTAACTTATATGCAGAGTACATCATGATAAATGCCAGGCTGGATGGAATCAAGATTGCCGGGAGAAACATCAATAACCTTACACATGCAGATGATACCACCCTTATGGCGGAAAGCAAAGAAGAACTAAAGAGCCTCTTGGTGAAGGTGAAAGAGAATGAAAATCTGGCTTAAAACTCAACATTCAGAAAATGAAGATCATGGTATCTGGTTCCATAACTTCTTGGCAAATAGATGGGGAAACAATGGAAACAATGACAGACTATTTTCTTGGACTCCAAAATCACTGCATATGGTGACTGCAGCCATGAAAGTAAAAGACATTCCTTGGAAGAAAAGCTATGACCAACCTAGACAGAAAAGCAGAGACATTAATTTGTGGTCAAAGGTCCCTCTAGTCAGAGCTATGGTTTTTTTCAGTAGACATGTATGTATTTGAGAGTTGGACCACAAAGAAGGCTGAGTGCTGAAGAATCGATGCTTTTGAACTGTGGTATTGAAGACTCTGGTGAGTCCCTTGTTCTGCAAAGAGATAAAACCAGTCAACTATAAAGGAAATCAACCCTGAATATTCATTGGAAGGACTGATGCTGAAGCTGTTCCAGTACTTTGGCCACCTGAAATGAAGGTCTCACTCATTAGAAAAGAACCTGATGCTGGAAAAGATTGAAGGCAGGAAAAGGGGACGACAGAGGACAAGATGGTTGGATGGCATCACCAACTCTATGGATATGAGTTTGAGCAAGCTCCGAGAGTTGGTGATGCACAGGGAAGCTTGGTGTGCTGCAGCCCACGGGGTTCACAGAATCGTACATGACGGAGCAACTGAACTGAACTGGTGATTAGTGCTTTTGTTTTTCCTATCTAAACAATCTCAGGCCCCCCAAAATTCAGAAAGATACTACCCTACATTCTAATCTAAAAATTTTAAGTTTTCATTTTTCATATAAGTCTTTTCTGAGTTTTTCATATGGTGTTAGAGTATGGTCAAGGCTCATTTCTATCCACGTGACTATCAGTTTTCTGTTATCATTTATTGATGAGACTGTCCTTTCCTTGCTGATTTACCTTGGCACTTGTATAAAAATCAATGGCTCGTGTACATGTGCTTCTACTTCTGGACTCTATTGTTTCTTCCATTGATCTATGGAATATCCTTTTACCAGTACCACACTGTCTTGATTACTCTTTTGATTACTTAGTCATAGTGTAAGACCTGAAACTTTGAGGCTTATGTTTTACAGTTGGGGGAAATTCTGGTTCACCCAAGATTTCGTAACCACCATATCCCTCTTAACTCATTCTCTTTACAAATAAAAATCTCTGCACGAAACACAATTTTGAGCAGAGAAAGTCTCTGAAAGGCAGAATAAAGAGGATGCGCTGCCTAGAGATTTCAGGACTTAAGGAAGAACAGATGATATGTTTCTGAGTTTTCCTATAACTTCTCATATATCTTGAATAGGGAGTTGAAGAAACCTCCAACCCAGAACTGCCAACAGGCACAGACAAAAAGCTCCCCCAAATCTCTCCAAACCAGTAACTCTCTTCCTTCTTGTCAAAGAATGGGAAAAAGTGTGGCCTAACAACCAAAACATTTTGGGCCATATCTTCCCTACTCCATGCAAACACTAATGGAAAAACCACAGCATCCTCTCCAACCCCTCAAAAATATAGGCAGTGTGCTCCAATCCCCCAGTCTGTTAGCAAGGCTGAGTAGGAAGGTGATCTTCCAATCCCTGCTCTGATTTTCACATCAGGGTAATGTCGATAAGAGTCCAGTGAGCTAACCTCTTGCCCACTGAGCAGCAAAGGAATTAAGGAGACAGCACAGGGCAATGCTAGTTACCACTAGTTGAAAGAAGACAGACGAATCCACAGTTATAGTTGGGGACTTTAATACCCTATTTTTAGCAGTTGATAGAATTACTAAACCTAAAACTGCTCCAGCTATTCTAGGTCCTTTGTTCTTTACCTATAAATTTTGAATCAGTCTTTCAATCTGCATAAAAGCCTATTGGGATTTTAGTTGGAATTATATTTATCTATAGGTTTCAGATATATAGATCAGTTTAGGAAGAACTGACTTTGTAATATTGAGTCTTTCGATCTGTAAACTGCTATATCCTTCCGTTTATGTAAGTCTTTAAATTATTTTTGCAGCATTTTACAAGTTAGTATATAGGTCTTGTGCACATGAAGTTTATTTTCTATTTTTGATTGTATAGTAAATAAAAATATCTGTTTAAAATAAGAATATCTTTATTGAGCCTTCCAGATATTTTTGCTGGATATAGAATTTGGGGCTAATATTTTGTTTGTTTGTTTGTTTCACCTCTCTAAAGATATTTTTCCATAGTTTTATTTCCTCCATAGTTTCTGGTGAGAAGTTCACATTGATCTATGTCATTTTTTCCCTGTATGGAGGGTGTCATTTCATTGTACCCTTTCAGGATTTTCTGTTTCTCTTTGATTTCCAGCAGTGTCAGCATAGTTTTCTTCATGCTTATTCTTTTTGGGGTTTGCTGAACATCTTCAATATGTATATATGGTTTTCCCCCAAATAGGAAAATTTTAGGTAACTATCATTAAGAAATTTTTATGCTATCTGCTCTCTCTCCTCTCTCCTTCTGTAATATCAAATACGCACATGTTAAACCCTGATGTATTCCCATAAGTCCTTGAGATGCTGTTAATTTTTTTCTCCTGAGTTCTTTTACCCCTGTATTTTCCATATTGGATGATATCTATTGATTGATACTCAAGTTCACTGAGTATCATGACTTTTATCATCTCAATTCTACTGTTAAGCTCATCCAGTATATTTTTAATGTCAGATATTCTATTTATCAATTTTAGAATTTCTCTTTTTTATATTTGTTTATCTACCTTTTCATTCATTATGGGCATACTTTTCTTTACTTCATGGATCAGGATTATAATACCTACCTTAAAAATGTTTGTCTGCTAATTCCAACATCTGAATCACTTGAGGGTTTGTCTCCATTGTTTGTCTTTTCTCCTGGAAATTACTTGCATTTTTCTTTTTCTTTGTATGTTTAGTATTTTAGATTGTATCCTAGACATTGTGAATTTTAATTTATGAAGACTTTGATTTTGTTATATTTCTCCAAAGTGAGCAGTGGTTTTGTTTTCTTAGGAGGCAATTACCTTATTGGACTCAAACTATGATCTCAGTTTTTTTGGCACTAGTTCAAATTACAATTCAATTCTTACATCCTTAACTGGATTTGTAGGCAGTCTGTCCACTTATACAAATTTAAGGGTTAAGCAGATATGGGGGATGGATGTATACACAAAATGTGTGGCTCCCCCTCTCACATGTTTTTCTTTTTGGGCTTAAACTCACACTTCCTAGCAACTGTATTGCCTCAAACTTTGCACTCTATTTCTTTGGTCCTAAAGTCTGTAGGTTGTCTCTCAAGTTGTAGGCATCCTACACAATGCTGGTTGCAGCCTCTCATCAGACTTAAGGCCATAAAAGAATGGGATATGCCTTTAGTGCCATATTCTTTCTTCAAGTGTCAACTCTCCTCCATAATCTGATTCTTTTTGTTCACAGTCCAGTATTTTAGGTAATTTTATTGTTGTTGTTGTTTTGTTTTTATACATTTTTCCAGGATTTATTATTACTATCTTTGGAAGAGTCAGTCCAGTAGGAGCTTATTCTGTCAAACTAATCATAGCATTTAAAAATTTTAAATCATAGTATTAAAAAATTTTTAAAAATCCATTCAACATAATTTTTAATGCTAGCAAATATCATTATAATGGATTTTTATAAAGTTGTGAGCTGAATCCTTGCTGAATTTATAGTTTCATTACTTTTTTTTTTTTTTTTTT
>SJYC01021499.1:0-11828 GCA_006408675.1 Madoqua kirkii | reverse complement strand
TGGTATGATATCAACCATCATTCTAAATTTGGAACATACCATCATACTGTTCCTTAACCTTTTAATGTCTGTAGAATTTTTAATAATATCTCTTTTGAAAATTCCTGATAATAGTAATTTGTGCCTTCTCTCCCTTTATCTTGAAGAGTGCTGAACTTACACTATCCATAATAGGCTTTTAAGAGTGTTGAAAATCCTGGATTGCAGTCCGAGAGGGTGTCACCTTGGGCTGGGCAGTTCTGAGTGGCCAAGGGCAATGTCCAGTTAGGGACCCAGCTGTGAGCTGTTAGCAGTTAATGTTCCCAGCAACTGGGGGATGGGTCCATTGGTCCAGAAGAAGAGATCTTGGCAGAGAACAGCATTATCCACTTTGGAAGAGAAAACACATTTCGAGTGTGAGATAAGTTTGAGCAAAAGCAGAGTGTTAAATAGCAAGAGATTTGCAGAGACAGTATGAAATTGGGCTTGATGAGGGCCAAGAGGCAAAGAGGTAAATGTGGAAAGGGCCCCAAATAATGCCCAGCAACTTGGGTTCCCTGGGCCCCTAAGGGCAAGGAAACTAGTAATGTCTGTCCTAGAAACCATGATATGTCTGCCCAACCAATGATATCAACTTTAGTTTCTTTTTTGTTTTTAATCTTTGCCATCTAAAAATTTATTTATTTGGCTTTGCCATGTCTTAGTGGTGGCATGAAGGATTTTTGATTGTGGCATGTGGAATCTAGTTCCCAGGGATCAGACCTGGGACCCCTGTATTGGGAGCTTGGAGTCTTAGCCACTGGACCACAGGGAAGTCCCTAAACTACTTTCTAATGCTGATGGTTATCTTGTGCTGATGGGCACCTAGGCTAATGGAAATGGATACATATTTGTACTTACTACAGAATAAAACCTTTCAAAGCATAGGTCTCCAGTGAAAAATTAATAAAGGAAGTCTTTGGTGGTAAACAGTTGAAGGTCTGGCCTGGAGCATCAGGTGAAGGCATTTAGGTTAAGTCAGCAGCAAGAATATACTTCTAGGTTTCTGACCAAGAGAGTAATTCTAATGTACTCTCAAACCTTAAGTAAATGTAAATTTGTTATTGCATAGTATCAGTTCAGTCTCTCAGTCGTGTCCGACTCTTTGTGACCCCATGAATCGCAGCATGCCAAGCCTCATTGCAGAGTATAGACAGGTTTTAAATAAAGAATTCTCTTCTCTTAAAACACATCGGTAAGCCTTTCTTTATTGATATCATTTGAGTATCCCACATGCAGTTATAATATTTATCATTCTCATGATAAATAATTTTCATTCACAAATCATCCAGAAGTGAGTGTGATACATGGATGTAGTTTCTTAATTTTCTCCCCAGATTCCAATTACTCTTCCAAATGGAGATGTGTAGATCTTTTTCATCCTGATGCTGCTTGGAGCAGAGTCCATTTCTGGTGTCCCACCTTTCCTCCTTCAGTTCAGTTCAGTTCAGTCGCTTGGTCATGTCTGACACTTTGCGACCCCATGAATCGCAGCACGCCAGGCCTCCCTGTCCATCACCAACTCCCGGAGTTCACCCAAACTCATGTCCATTAAGTGGGTGATGCCATCCAGCCATCTCACCCTCTGTTGTCCCCTTTTCCTCCTGCCCCCAATCCCTCCCAGCATCAGAGTCTTTTCCAATGAGTCAGCTCTTCACATGAGGTGGCCAAAGTACTGGAGTTTCAGCTTCAGCATCATTCCTTCCAAGGAACACCCAGGACTGATCTCCTTTAGAATGGACTGATTGGATCTCCTTTCAGTCCAAGGGACTCTTAAGAGTCTTTTCCAACACTACAGTTCAAAAGCATAATTCTTCGGCGCTCAGCTTTCTTTATAGTCCAACTCTCACATCCATACACGACCATTGGAAAAACCATAGCCTTGACTAGATGGGCCTTTGTTGGCAAAGTAATGTCTCTGCTTTTGAATATGCTATCTAGGTTGGTCATAACTTTCCTTCCAAGGAGTAAGCGTCCTTTAATTTCATGGATGCAATCACCATCTGCAGTGATTTTAGACTTAATTACTCAAAATTATTACCCTGCTTGCCTTCCGAATCTCTTCCTAAGAATATATCTGAAACTAAAAGAACAAATGCTGGTTAACAAGAGAGGGTTATCTGTTCCATATCGGTTTGCAGGTTTATTAGCAATCAAAACTCTAAACTCTAGGAAAATGCAAATTTTAATTAGCTAGTAAATGTAATTTCTTACAGATGCTCACAAATCTAAACCCCAGATCTCTCCAAAGCAACTCTCTGCATCTCCTTTGCCTCCTGGCTACTCACCTGGGTTTAGGTGTCTTCAGAATTGCCACATAAAATAAGAATCAAACTCTCCATCTTTTCCCTTCTGTTTCACAATTTCTCACCACCTCTACTCCTCAATTTTGTTCACCACCCTCATCCAACCAGCTTCAAGTTTCAGTGTCATCTGGCTTCCCTTCTCCATTGCTTTTCACATCCAATTGTTCAACCAGCTGTGATGATTCTACTAAGAAATCACAGTCATTTTTCTATTCTGTTTCATGTGTGTTCTCACATCCCTGGAGCATACCCTCATCACCAAGACCCAGAGACTACATTAGCCTCCTGACCCCCTTTCTTAAAGTTTTCTGTTCTTCAGTCTTTATAACATGGTGACAAAACATTAATTTTCTAGATCATGTCACACCTATGCTCTAAGTTCTTTAATGAGATGTATTTCTCTATAGTCTTCAATCTTCTGACCCCAACCAACCTTCTGATCCTGTCTCTTTCTCTCCTTCCCTTTTATGCTGCCCACATAGTTTTGTCCACTTTCTAAACATGTTAATATACTTCCATATTTTGTCTTTGGTCTTCTCTTGTATGAGAGTCTCCACTCCCATAGGAGAGGTGGGCTCCACTGCTCATCTGTAAAAGATTTTTCTAATTTTCAACTGTTGGCTAACTTCCTCTTTTCTCAGTGGCCTCTCTTGCTCCACTTTGTCTCTCCTCTGAACATTTAGAATCCTGATTTTCTTTGTCTTGTTTTTGTTGTTCAATTGCTAAGTTGTGTCTGACTCTCTGCAACCCCATGGACTTCAGCCCTCCAGGCATCCCTGTCCTTCACTATTTCCTGGAGTTTGCTTAAGCTCATGTCCTTTGAGTCAATGGTGCCATCCAACCATCTCACTCTGTCACCCAGTTCTCCTCCTACCCTCAATCTTTTCCTAGCATCAGGGTTTTTTCCAGTGAGTCGACTCTTTGCATTAGGTGCCCAAAGGATTAGAGCTTAAACTTCAGCATCAGTCCTTCCAATGAATATTCAGGATAGATTTCCTTTATGATTGACTGGTTTTGATCTCCTTGCTGTGCAAGGGACTCTCAAGAGTCTTCTCCAGCACCACAATTTGAAAGCATCAATTCTTTGGCTCTTAGCCTTCTTTATGGTCCAGCTCTCACATCTGTACATGACTACTGGAAAAACCATAGCTTTGACTGGACAGACCTTTGTTGGCAAAGTAATGTCTCTGCTTTTTAATATGCTGTCTATGTTGGTCATAGCTTTTCTTCCAAGGAGCACGCATCTTTTAATTTTGTGGCTGCAGTCACCGTCTGCAATGGTTTTGGAGCCCAGGAAAATGAACTCTGCTACTCTTTCCATTGTTTCCCCATCTATTTGCATGAAGTGGTGGGACTAGATGCTATGATCTTCATGTTTTGAATGTTGAGTTTTAAGCCAGCTTGTCCACTCTCCTCTTTCTCCTTCGTCAAGAGGCTCTTTAATTACTCTTTGCTTTCTGCCATTAGGGTGATATCATCTGCAAATCTGAGGTTATTGATATTTCTCCCGGCAATCTTGATTCCAGCTTGTGATTCATCCAGCCTGACATTTCACCTGATGTACTCTGCATATAAGTTAAATAAGCAAGGTGACAATATATAGCCTCGATGTACTCCTTTTCCAGTTTTGAACCAGTCCATCATTCCATTTCTGCTTCCAGTTCTAACTGTTGCCTCTTGACTTGCATACAGGTTTCTCAGGAGGCAGGTAATGTGATCTGGTATTCCCATTTCTTTCAAAATGTGCTACAGTTTGTTGTGATCCACACAATCAAAGGCTTTAGTGTCGTCAATGAAGCAGAAATAGATGTTTCTCTGGAATTTATCTACTTAATAGTTAAGTGTATATTACTTATTCTGTTAGTTCTACTTTCTTAGTGAAAAGAGTTAAAAAGTGTTATGTTAGCTATAACTGTGACCCCGTGTCGGCCTTCAACTGAAGGTGAATCTCAGGCTGATCCTTCCTTTTTGTGGAACAACAGGAGAAACTGAAAAAGGGGAGAACTCCCTCTACACAAGGTCTGTGGGTTGGGAGGGAGGCTGCAGAATCCTAGGAGAGACGGCTGGAGAGGAGAGGAAGAGAACCAGGGTGAGGATGGGTAGAATGGTTGATCCAAGAGATTTGGTAAGACTGAAATAGTTTAAGGGAGGGTTTTAGCAGTACAGAAATGTCTTGTTATGTGCAGCATGGGACAAAATTCCCTTTACACCTTCTGAAGAGATCTTCAATAAAGACTTACAGTACTTTTACTGAAGATTGATGTTTTTCATGAAGTCAGATTCTGCTTCATTTTTTGTGTGCTAAGGACTGAATATGTCCTCCTCAAATTCATATATTGAAGCCCTAATCCTTATTGTGATTATTTAGAAATGGGGTCCTTGGGAGGTCCTTAGGATTAGATGAAGTCATGAGGGTAGGGCACCCATGTTGGGGTTAGTGGCTTTATAAGAAGAGGAAGAGCGAGAGATTGCTCATTCCCTGCCACATGAGGGCTCAGAGAGAAGACTGTCTATAAACCAGGAAGGTGGTCCTTACTAGGAACTGAATCAGCCAGCACTCTGATCCTGGCCTTCTGGCCACCAGAACTGTGAGAAACACAACTGTCTGTTGTGTAAGCCAACCAGACTGTGGTATTTTGTTATAACATGAACCGACTAATACAATGTGACACTGTGTTGTGATAGGCTTTCAGGTGAGGACCAGAAGGGCTAACTCTGTGCATACACACATATACATACACACATACACACATGCACATTCTTATCTAGTCTGTAAATTCTTTTGGAACATTATCTTTGACTTCTTAGTATCTCATATGATGCAGTGGAGTAGTGTAAATATAAGAATCCCCTTGCTATCCTGGCTGTTTGTCTTTGGCAATCCTGGACCTCTGTGCCCCTCTTCACCCAGTTCCAATAGACCTGAGATCTGTCATGGTCTCCAGGGGCCTCTCCCAATGAGGTGTGTGGGTCCCAGTGACCATGCAAGGAGACACATTAGGGTTTGGGAAGAAAAGAACACGAAGACACATGCACACGCTCACACAAAATCATCCTTTAGGATTTTAGTTTTTCTATGTTTTATAATGTACATGCCAAGTAGAATAAGCATATGGTGGATGTTTCTTGGTAATTACAGTATTAGAATTAAAATCTCCTTTGAAAGACTATAGTTAAGGATTCCCAAAGAATTTGCTTCAGGGAGCTAGCTGGTCACTTTCGAAATACAGATTCCGAGGGCCTGTCTCAATCCTTCCACCTCAGCCTGGAGTGTGTTAGGGGCAGGAACATGAAATTTAATAAACTCCCTAGTTCATCCTGAAGCAACTCCCTCATGGTTCAGTTTCTCACTTAAATCTAACCCCTCCTTTTCTTGAAGAGGAAAGTGACTCTTGAAGGACTAAAGTGACTCGCTAAGGACACAGCAGATTTGTAGCAAAGTCCAGACCCATGTCGTCTATCTTCTAACCCTGTGCTTGTTCCATCTCACATAAAACATGGTTGAATTTCAAGCTCCAGGCATAGCTTCCTAGCATTTCCCAGACTCTCTCTTCACCCAGTGTATCACTCTGATGCTTCCCAGGGGTTTATTATCTGTGGAAAGATATCCAGAATGATGTCATTAATATCACTGCTAGCAGAGTCATGCAGAAACCGAGGAAGTTCAAGCTGCAGCATGTTATGTTGCACAAATGACTTGATTTCCAGATGGAACTCACAGGGGGCAAAATTTTAAAACCACTAAGTCATGTTGATTGTGATTAGCAATGCAAAAGCACGTGAGCTTTTGAAGATGTAAGAAACACAAGAAGAGGACTTCTCACAAACCTATTTGCAGCATAGGTGGAGTCAATGCATAGTAGCCCTGGCAATTACAAGAGAGAATTAAGAAGAAGGAACAGCTTTAGAGAGCTTGCCAACAGATTTGTTATCTCTTTCTGTGGAACAAATTAGCTCAAAATTTAGTGACTTGTAACACCACACATTTGTTATCTCATAGTTTCTGTGGGTCACCAGTTGGGCACTGCTTACTGAGTGCCTCAGGCTCAGTGTCTCTCACAGCTGCTATCAAGGTGTTGGCTGGGGTTGCAGTCTCAGCTGAAGACTTCCAAGCTCACTCAAGTGGGTGTTAGCAGAATTTAGTTCATCCAGGACTATTAGACTGAAGGCCTTAGATCCTTAATGGCTGTTGGCCTGAGACCTCCCTCGGGTCCTTGCCATGGACCTCTCACAGGGCAGTTCAGAACATGGTGGCTGCCTTCCAGCAGTCTGAGCAGGCAGGAGAGGCAGAAAGGGCAAACAAAATAGACTCCAGGGTCTTTTTGCAGTTTAATATTGGAAATGATGTCCCTTCCATCGGCCTCGCCATTCACCAGGTCCAGCCCACATGCAAGGGGAGGGGATTACCCAGGGATGTGAGTACCAGGAGGTGGGGCTCACTGGGGGCCATCTTGGAGGCTGCTGACCATGCCTGTGGGAGGACTAGGTGGAGATACCCAGCAGGAACACGGACATCTGAGTTGGAAGCTCTAGGGAGATATCTGGGCTGCAGATACAATCTGGGAGTTAGAAGCATTTTATGAGCAGGAGGTGAATCATGGGAATGGATAAAGTCAGCCAGGAAGAACATTTTTTTTAAGGTATTCACTAATTACTACTATCTACAAATTGTTAACTTCTTAGAGAAACTTCAGACTGAGAGTAAAAACTAAAACGTGTAGAAAAAGATAAATGTCACCAACCAAAGCTACTTGTCACTCCAAATGTGATTAAAATTTTCAGATTAGGCCATAAAAATCTGGGCTAGGGCATGTGGCTTTTCCTGTTATGATTAGAATATTATTAAGATCCTGAGAGAAAGCTCATTCCCCCGAAAAATTCCATAAAATAGGTGACTAATTGAAAACTGGAAGGTCTCCTAATGAAGAAAAATAGTCCAGTTCATTTTCCATCCATTTGAAGCTACAAATCTCATGGATCTCAGTGTTTCCAAGTTTAGGGTAGTGAATATTATAAATATTCATATAATTTGATTAATGGTATTCATTTACAGGCCGACTCCCACAGGCTCACGATACACCTCCCCTTGGTAAACACCCAGCCCAGGGCGTGTCACAGAAGCCTTGGAGAGCTAAGAGTATGTCACAGTGAAGGATGAGGAAATACCTCCTATGTCTCCTTTGGCCCATGATCTTTTCTCCCTCTGTGCCTTTGCCTCATGCTCATTTCTTCCTTCTGGAATGCTCTACCCAGACAGTTCTATGCAGCCAAATCCTACCCTCCCTTCAAGGCTCTGCTCAGATTTTGTCTCTTCCACTAAGGCTTTCTGACTGCCCACCCCACCCCACCTCCCTCCTCTCTGGACACCTGCTTTGGTGCCACTCATTTCTGAAGACTAATGGCTGGAGCCACTTTCTCTGCTTGCTTTTATCTTACTCATCAGGGGTTGGCAGACAATGGCTTGGGCGGCAAATGTGTCCCCAGTGTCTGTTTTTATATGACTTGCGCTTGCAAAGTTGTTATTGCATTTTTAAATTGTTGAGAAAGCTTGAAGAATAGTATTTTGTTTCATGCAAGAATGATATGAAATTCAAATTCAAAGTCCATAAAGTTTTTGTTGGTCAATAAAATGCTTGCGGAAATTTGCTCTCTTCTGCCTGTTGGCCCACAAAAGCTTAAAACATTTAGTATCTGTCACTTTGTAGGGAGTTCGCTGACCCCTGCTACAGGCACTCAGTTCTTGCCTCCTGAGAGAGGGTGTAGCCCTTCGGGGAGGACACAGCTCTGACACTTTCTGGTGGCTTCTGCAGAGTCTATCATGGTCTGGAGCACAGAGCTGGTGTTTGGTAAATACTGTTGAACGGAGCTGAGAGGGAATGTGTTTTTAATTTGAGATGGATACAATGTTATGTCCTTTCTTGCTGTCCAGGCCTTTTCTTTATTCCCCTCTGCTGTTGTGCTGGTATCTGTTATGTCTGGTAGAAAAAATGACAGGGAATACCAGGGTGGGTCACAGAACTCATGGAAAACACAAATGAAATGAAGTCTGGGAACCAGAGGTTTTGTTTTGGGTGGAGAGGAACTGTTTGCTTTGGGGGATTGAGGTAATGAAAGTTATTTCAATAACATAATTTAACAGTTGTACACGCTTTCTGCCAGAAGTACAGCTAGGCAAACCTCACCCAGGGATCCCATCTGCAAAATGCGAAGGGTGAACTCTGAGTGTTAAGCAGAGCACAAAACTATAATACACACCTTGGTTCTACTATGTTAAAATACACCATATGGTCAAAGACTGGAGGGGAACTGAAGAAATACAAATTGTTGTGTTAGGGTGATAGGATTACGGGAAAATACTTTTTAAAAGAACCCTTTTCTTTAGTGGCTAAAGTATTTCTACAACAAACAAAACTTCTGAAAATGATTAAAATGAAAAAAAGTTTTTTAATTTATTTTTTTATTGAAGCATAGTTGGTTTACAGATTATGGCAGTTTTATATATACAACAATTAAATGAAAAATTCTATTCCTTCTTTGTTGTGAAGTTGTGAAGTCACTCAGTTGTGTCCAACTCTGTGACCCCATGGACTGTAGCCCACAAGGCTCCTCCATCCATGGAATTTTCTAGGCAAGAGTACTGGAATGGGTTGCCATTTCCTTCTTTAGCATGCAAAATTTTTACCTGTTTCTTTTTTTTTGCTTTTTTACCTTCCCCCTCTCTAAAACATAATTTTACAGTGAAGTGGGAATGTCTTAGGATCCTGACTATAAATACAGACACAAACATGTACAAATAAAAGAGACATTGATTTATATAATTTTTGACTATTCTCAATTAAACTCTAAACTATCTAAAATACTAAGTGGGAAAAACATTACTAACCTTCCACTTAACACAGTACCTGCACAACCAAGTCTTAATCAATGGTAGATGTCACTATAAAGCCCTATTCCTGTGCCCTAGATCTTGTAATTCCTCCAGACAGAAAGGGCCTCTCCGTCATGGTTGAATCCTTATTTTCTGACTTACTGTCTGGCACCCAGTGCCTGGCTTTCAATTAAAATGGTTAAGTGAATAAATAAATAATAATTTTTAAAAGTGAGGGGATATAACATGGAGACACACTGCTAGTAAAAAGGACTAGTTTGCATCTGCTAATCCCAAGCTCCCAATCCATCCCTTTCCCACCTCTGTCCCCACTGGCAAGTGCCAGTCTACTCTCTACATTGGTGATTCTGTTTCTGTTTCATAGATAAGAGAAGGCAACTTAATTCTACCTTTAGTTCTTTTTCAAGCCAAGACCCATTCATTCATATCATGTCCCAAGAGGGAGTGATGGACACAGAAGCACAACCGGGCAGTGTTACTCTGTGGCTGGAGGATTTGGGCCTTTCCTTACCACACAGAGTGATAAAGAAGCCTGAGGTGAGGTTTTGAAGTAGCCATCATATCACCCTCTTGAAAGTAAGTTAATGCATCTTTTTGTTCATTCAACAAATACTCTTTGAGTCCCTGTTATGCACACAGAATTGTTCTATGTGATGCGGTGTGAGGAGCTAGAAATGGAAGCAGAGAGGCAGGGAAGTTGACTATAGTATCTCTTAGTATCCTTTCACTTCCTAGGAGATCTTAGTGACTGCTGCATGGAATAAATGGAGCTCTCAAATAGGATGCAATAGGTTCAGATTGCATGAAGCTCCATGGATGAAACCTTGGCTTCCCAAAAGACATCACGGAAGTTTTATGGATACAGGGAGTGGCTCCAGTCTACCACAAAGATTTAACTGAGATTTTGTGACAGATGGATGAAGTGATGAAATGAAAAGTACCCTTAACTTGTTGTAAAAGGCATTGTTTTGAATCCAGCCCTGACTCTATTTCTAGTTCTGTGAAAATAAGCAAATTTCTCATATTTCTGAATGTGATTTTATTCATCCATAAAACTGAGACAGAAATATTTCCCCACAAGTTGGTGTTAGTTATCTATCCCTGTGTACTAGACTGTCCTAATAATTAAGTGGCATAACACTATAATGAAAATTATGTGCGTGTGTGTGTGTGCGTGCTTACTTGCTCTGTTGTGTCCAACTCTTTGTGACCCTTTGGACTGTAGCCCACCAGGCTCCTCTGTCCATGGCATTTTCCAGGCAAGAATACCAGAGTGGGTTGCCATTTCTTTCTCCAGGGGATCTTCCTGACCCAGGGATTGAACCTGTGTCTGTCTCTTGTGTCTCCTGCATTGCAGGCAGATTCTTTACCTACTGAGCCATATATTTATTCTGTAAATTCATTGGGCAACTTTCCTGCTGATCTGTTAGGATCACGTGTTGTTGTTGTTGTTGTTGTTCAGTCACCAAGTCATGTCCAACTCTTTGCAATCCCATGGACTGCAGCATGCCAGGCCTCCCTGTCCATCACCATCTCCTGGAATTGGCCCAAGTTTATGTCCATTGATGCCATCCAGCCATCTCACTCTCTGTCACCCTTTTTTCCTTTTGCCTTCAATCTTTCCCAGCATCAGAGTCTTTTCCAGTGAGTTGGCTCTTTGCATTAGGTGGCCAAAGTACTGAAGGACTGCCTCCGTCCTTCCCATGAATATTCAGGGTACCTTTAGGATTGACTGGTTTGATCTCCTTGCTGACCAAGGGTCTCTCAAGAGTCTTCTCCAGCACCACTGTTCAAATGCCTCAATTCTTTGGCTTTCAGCCTTCTTTATGATCCAACTCTCACATCCATACATGACTACTGGAAAGACCATAGCCTTGACTATATGGACCTTTGTCAGCAAAGTGATGTCTTTGCTTTTTAATACACTGCCTAGGTTTGTCATAACTTTCCTTCCAAGAAGCAACTGTCTTTTAACTTCATGGCTGCAGCCACCATCCGCAGTGATTTGAGCCCAAGAAGAGGAAATCTGTCACTGCTTCTACCTTTTTTCCTTCTATTTGCCATGAACTGATGGGACCAGATGCCACGATCTTAGTTTTTTCTAAAATTGAGTTTTAAACTGGCTTTTTCACTTTCCTCTTTCACCTTCATCAAGACTGTGTAGTTCCTCTTTGCTTTCTGCCATTAGAGTGGTATCATCTGTATATCTGAGGTTGTTGATATTTCTCCCCACAGTCTTGATTCCAGCTTGTAACTTATCCAGCCCAGCATTTTGCATGATGTGCTCAGTTCAGTTCAGTCACTCAGTCGTGTCCGACTCTTTGCTACCCCATGAATTGCAGCACGCCAGGGCTCCCTGTCCATCACCATCTCTCAGAGTTCATTCAGACTCACGTTCATCGAGTCTGTGATGCCATCCAGCCATCTCATCCTCTGTCGTCCCCTTCTCCTCCTACCCCCAATCCTTCCCAGCATCAGGGTCTTTTCCAATGAGTCAACTCTTCGCATGAGGTGGCCAAAGTACTGGAGTTTCAGCTTTAGCATCATTCCTTCCAAAGAAATCCCAAGGCTGATCTCCTTCAGAATGGACTGATTGGATCTCCTTGCAGTCCAAG